>PVKH010041918.1:0-10881 GCA_004027955.1 Chaetophractus vellerosus
GAAAAGCAGATGGAGAGAAGCAGATTGAGAGCACAGCTTTGGAGGAGATTTGAAAAAGCAGTTCTGATGTTGGAGTGAGCCGATCGCCGGATGGCCTACAGCTGGCCTTGTGGAGAGATGCAGCACAGAGAGTCTCATGGTCTTCAGCTGAACTCGTGAAGGAGGCGGAAGCTAAGCCCAGAGAGAAACGCAGCCCCGGGAACAAAGAAACCTGGAAGCCTGAACCCTGGAGACGTCGGCAGCCATCTTCCTCCAGGACATGGACTTTGGTATGAGAGGAAATTTATGCTTTGTGGCCTGGTAACTGTAAGCTTCTACCCCAAATAAATACCCTTTATAAAGACCGACCAATCTCTGGTATATTTCAAAAGGCACGCCTGTGGCTGACCAAAACACCTTATATTTCTCAGTAAGTTTTTCTGTAATTTAAAGCTTCCTTAAAAATAAAAGAACAAACCTTTTATTATTTGCAGATTACATGATCCTATATGTAGAAAGTTCTGAAAAACTATACTAAATATTTATGCACCTAACTTGAGTGTCCCAAGACATGAGACATACACTGGTAAAACTGAAGGGAGAAATAGATATCTCTACAATAATAGTTGGAGACTTCAATACACTACTCTCAGTATTGGGTGGAACATCTGGAAAGAGGACAAATAAAGAAACAGAGAGCTTGAATAATATAGTAACTGAACTATACCTAACAGGCCTCCATAGAGAATTGCACCCCAAAACAGCAGGAAATACATTCTTCTCTATCTGTGAAGGAAAACAAGAATAAAATTACATTTAAAATAACAACTGAAAGAATCAAATATCTAGGAATAAACTTAACTAAAGATATAAAGGTCTTGTACACAGAAAACTACACAACATTGCTAAAAGAAATCAAAGAAGACCTACATAAATGGAAGAATATTCCATGTTTATGGGTTGGAGACTAAATATCATTAATATGCCTATCCTACAAAAATTGATTTACAGATTCAACATAATCCCAATACAATTTTCAAGAGCAATTTTTACTCAATTGGAAAAGTGAATTGTAAAATTATTTAGAAATATAAGAGGCACCAAATAGACAAAAATATCATGTCAATGAACAACAAAATTTGATGAATCACCTACCTGACTTTAAAGCATAACACAAAGCTACAGCGATCAAAACTGCATGGTGGGATTTCCAGGAAGATGGCATCAGAATAGGGAGTAAAACCCCTGGCTCACTGTAGTTAACATAGAGGGGAAGAAATGTTTTTCTCACTGTCAGCTGTTACAGGGGAAAGGGGAGGGGAAACTGGCAAGCTTCTCTTCCATGAATTTGGCCAGCAGAGCTGACTTTGAATCTCAGCTCTGGCCAGACCAAAACACAAGAAAGTGTATTGGGAAAAAATCTTTTTCCAAGATAGACCCTATGCTGTGTCACAAGACAAGTCTCAATAAATATTAAAAGATTTAAATTATATAAAACACTTTCTCTGATCATAGTGGAATGAAGCTATACATCAATAATGAATGGAAAAGGGGAAATTCATAAATATATGGAGATTAACCAACAGACTCTTAAATAATCAGTGGATGAAAGAAAAAATTGAAAGAGAATTCAGCAAATGTCTTGAGACAAATGAAAATGAGAACACAGCATATTGAAACCTATGGGACACTGCAAAGGCAGTGCTGAGGGAAATTTATAGCCCTCAGTGCTTACATTAGAAAAAGAAGAAATAACTAAAATTGAAGGTCCAACTGCACAGCAAACTAATCCCAAACAAAGCCAAAGGAAAGAAATTGTGAAGATCAGAGGAGAAATAAATGATATCAAAAACTAAGAGAAACAAACCAAACAAAAAGTTGGTTCTTTGAGAAGCTGAACAAAATCAACAAACATTTAGCTAGAATAAAAAAGTAAAAGAGAGAGAAGATTCAAATAAATAAAACCAGAAATGGGCAGAACATTACCACGGCTCCCACAGAAATAGCAGCAACCACAAGAGGGTAGTATGCACAGCTGTATGCCAAAAACAAGACAACGTAGAGGAGATGGGCACATTCCTAGAAACACACGAACCACCTACACAGACCCTAGGAGAAATACAAGACCTCTAAAAATTAATCACAAGTGAAGAGATTGAAATAGTCATCAAACACTTCACAAAGATGAAAAGTTTGGGAACAGATGGCTTCAGAGTTTGTGAATTCTACCAATCTTCAAAGATGGTCTAATATCAATCGTGCTCAAATTCTTCCAAAAAATTGAATAGGAAAGAATGCTATCAAACTCACTTGATGAAGCTAACACCATCCTATTACCAAAGCCAGATAAAGATACTATGAAAAAAGAAAATTAGACTGATATTCCTAATGAATATGGATGCCAAAATCCTCAACAAAGTATTTCCAAACTGAATCCAAAAGAACATTAAAAGAATTATACACCACAATCAAGTGGGCTTTATCCCAGATATGCAAGGGTGGTTCAACACAAGAAAATCTATTAGTGTAATAAACCACATTGATAGATTGAAGAAGAAAAATCACCTGATCTTCTCAATTGATGCAGAAAAGGCAGTTGGCAAAATACAGCAACTTTTCTTGATAAAAACACTCCAAAATGATAGGCATAGAATGAAGCTTTCTAAAGGTAGTACAGTGCATATATAAAAACCCATACACCTAGCATTGTACCCAATGGTGAAAGACTGAAATCATTCCCGCTGAGATCATAAACAAGACAAGGATGACACTGTCACCACTGTTATTCAATATTGTGCTAGAAGTTCTAGCTATGCATTTAGACTAGATAAAGAAACAAAAGGAACTCAAAAAGGAAAGGAAGAAGTGAAACTTCACTATTTGATGATGAGATGATTCTATATCTAGAAAATCCTGAAAAATCCACAGCAAAGCTACTAGAATAGATGAGTTTAGCAAAGTCGCAGGATACAAGTTTAATATGAAAAATCAAGTGTTTCTATACACTACTGATGTGCAATCTAAGAAGAAAATCAGAAAAAAATCAATTTATAAAAGCCACCAAAAATTCAAATATTTAGTAATAAACTTAGTACATCAAGGACTTTTATTCAGAAAATTACAAAACATTGCTAAAAGCAACTGAAGAAGACTTAAATAAATGGAAGGACATTCTGTGTTCATGGATTGGAAGACTAAATATTGTTAATATGTCAACTCTACCCAAACTGTTATACAGATTCAATTCAATCACAATAAAAATCCCAACAGCCTTTTTTTACAGAAATATAAAAGCTAATTATCAAATTTATTTGTAGGGGAAAGGGGCCCTGAATAGCTAAAAAGATCTTTAAAAAGAAGAATGAAGTTGGAGGACTCTCATTTCCTGACCATAAAGCATAGTACTTAGCTAGAGTGGTAAAAAAATCATGGTATTGGCATAAGGACAGATTGACCAAAGGAACTGAATTGAGAACTCAGAAACAGAACCTCACATCTATAGTCAAGTAATTTTTGACATGGCAGTCAAGCCCTCCCAGCTGGGTTGGAACAATCTGTTCAACAAATGGTTCTGGGAGAACTGGATATCCATATCCAAAAGAAAAAAGAGGACTCCATCTCACATCTTATACAAAAATTAACTCAAGATGAATCAAGGACCTAGATATAAAATTGACAACCATAAAACTCCTAGAAAAAAATGTAAGAAAACATCTTCAAGAACTTGTGGTACTTGGTAGTTTCTTAAACCTTACACCCAAAGTACAGACAACAGAAGAAAACACTTTTGCACCTCAAAGGACTTTGTCAAAAGGGTGAAAAGGCAGTCAAGTCAATGGGAGGAAATATTTTGCAATCACATATCCAATAAATATTTAGTATCCATGATATATAAGGAGATACTACAACTCAACAACAAAAGGACAAACTACCCAATTGAAAAATGGGGAAAGGATTTGAAAAGACAATTGTCCAAAAAGAAATACAAAGGGTGAAGAAATACATGAAAAAATGTTCATTATAACTATTGATTAAGGAAGCTAGCCAGACACAAAAGGACAAATACTCTATGACTGTGCTATTATGAACTAAATATATTATGTAAACTTATGGAATTAATAAATAACTCATAGGTCACCAGAAAATAGAATAAGGGTAGAGAATGGAAATATGAGGGTTAATCAGTGCAGAATTGGTTAATAGGTTGTTTGTAAATATTTGGAAATGAATGGAAATGTTGAGAGCACATCATTGCAAGTTTGTGACTTGAAGAGCTATTATATGGCTATGGCAGTGTCAAAAGGGAACATCTGAGGGCATGTATCTTACTAGAGGGAAAGTGAAAAATTGTAACATGGGACTATATAACAGTGAAGCCTCATGTAAAATATGAATATGACTGATATTATGTAAAAAGAATGTTTTACAAAATATAAATACAAATATACTAGAGAGGAGGAAACAGAATAGTAGTATGTATGGAATGGGAAGCACAGAGAAATTTAGAGGTGAGTTTTGTTTGTTTGATTTTTATTTATTATTATTATTACTGGAATAATGAAAACGCTCTAAAATGATTCAATTGATGAATGCAGAACTATGTGATTATACTGAATACAATTGATTTTACACTGTGGATGGATTTATGCTTTATTAAGATATATCAATGAAATTTATTTGATATATTATATATTATATTATTTGAATGAAGGAGGATCACCATCCCACACCCTTTACAAAAAGTAACAAATGTGGATCAAAGACATAAATATAAAAGCCAAGAGCATATACTCCTAGAAGATAATGTAAGGAGGCTTCTATGTCTATGAGATCTGGTAGTAGGAAATGGTTTCATAAATTCTACACCCTATGTATAAGCAACAAAAGAATAAATAGATAAGTGGGACCTTCTGAATATTAAAAAAAATGTGCTTCAAAGGAATTTGTCAAGAAAGTGAGAATGCAGACATACTAAATGGGAGAAAAGATTTGGAAGCCACCTGTGATGGTTAGGCTAATGTATCAACTTTGCCATGTAATTGTGCCCAGTTGTTTGGTCAAGCAAACATTGGGCTAACTGTAATACAAGGAAATTTATGGGCTTTAGTCATCAGTGAGTTTACTGTATAGATGGCTGATTACATTGTCAACCAGGGTGATTGCTGTCAACAATGAGTGATGCTTTATCCAATCAGTTGAATTCCTCCAAAGGAGAAGTGATTTTAGCATTCAGAGAGAATTTTCCAGCTCGTCTTTTGACAGCCAATGTCTACCAGAAACTCATCAAGGAACTTCATTGGATTTTCATAGAAGCCCCTGGTTTGCAGCCTGCCCATGCAACCTGGACTTGTACATCCCCATGGTCATGTGAGAGACTCATAAAATCTCATACTATTTACAAATATCTCCTATTGATTCTGTTTCCCTAGAGAACCCTGACTAATACAGCACCATAATTGAGTCTTCAAAAGGCCATTCCACCTTTCTATCAATCCAGCTGCTTCAGGGTGATGGAAAACATGGTAAGATTAGTGAATTCCATGGGCATGTGCCCATTTACACACATCATTTGCTGTTAAATGGGTTCCTTGATCAGAAGCAATGCTGTGTGGAATGCCATGGCAGTAGGTAAGACATTTGGTAAGTCTACAGATGATAGTTTTAGAAGAAGCATATGTGCAGGAAATGCTAACCCATATCTGGAGTATGTGTCTCTTCCAGTTAAAACAAATCACTGACCCCTTCCATGGTGGAAGTTGTACAGTGTATTCAACCTGCCATCAGGTAGCAGGCTGATCCCTTTGAGGAATGGTGCCATATGGGGGGCTGAATGTGGGTCTCTGCTGCTGGCAAATTGGGCACTCAGCAGTGGCTGTAGCCAAGTCAACCTGATTGAAGGGAAGTCCATGTTGCTGAGCCCATGCATAACCTCCATCCCTACCTGCATGGCCACTTTATTCATGAGCCCATTGGGCAATGACAGGAGTGGCTGGGGAAAGAAGTTGAGTGTTAGCCACAGAGTGGGTCATCTTATCCACTTGATTATTAAAATATTCCCCTGCTGAAGTCAAGCTCTGGTGAGCATTCACATGGGACACAAATATTTTCATGTTTTATACCCACTCAGAAAGGTTCCTCCCCAGAACTCTTTGTCACCAATTTTCCAATCATGTTCCTTCCAAGTCCCTGACCATGCAGCCAAACCATTGGCAAGAGCCCATGAATCAATCAGTGTACAAATGCACCTCTGGCCATTTCTTTTTCAAAGCAAAATGAACAACCAGGTGCATGCTTGAAGTTCTGCCCAGTGGGAGGATTTGCCCTCACCTCTATCCTTCAGGGATGTCCCATAAAGGACTGCAGTGCTGCAGCTGGCCACTTTTGGGTGGCATCTGCATATGGTGCAGAAGCATCTGTAAACCAGGCCTGAGTTTTCTCTTCCTCAGTCAACTGATTGTAAGGGGATCCCCAAGAGACCAAAGCTGTGGGCTGGTAAAGAGAAGGTAACATGGCAGGGGTGGTGACCACAGGCATTTGGGCTACTTCCTCATGTAACTTATTTGTGCCTTCAGGACCTGCTCAAGCCTATTTCATATATACCACTTCTACTTTATGCTCAAGTGCTGCTGTGCATGCCCAACTTTATGGTTTGGTGGGTCAGACAATACCCAGCTCATGATAGACAACTCAGGTCTCATGGTAACTTGATGGTCCATGGTTAAACTTTCAGTCTGTTTTCTGCACAGACCAAATAGGAGAGTTGAATGGGGATGTGGGTATCATCACCTCTGCATCCTTCACATCCTTGATGGTGGCACTAATCTTTGCAATCCATCCAGGAATCTGATATTGCTTTTGGTTTATTATTTTGCTAGCTAGGGGCAGTTCTATTGGCTTCTGTTTGACCTTTCTAACTGCAATAGCCCTCACTCCACAAGTCAGGGATCCAATGTGGGGATTCTGACAGTTTCTGAATATGTCTATTTCAATTATGCATTCTGGAACTGGGGAAATAACCACAGAATGGGTCTGGGGACCCACTGGACCCACTGTGAGGTGGACCTGAGCTAAAACTCCATCAATCACCTAACCTCCATAAACCCCTACTCTGACTGGTGGACTACAGTGACATTTTGGGTCTCCTGGAATTAACGTGACTTCTGAGCCAGTGTCTAACAATCCCTGAACTTTCTGATCATTTCCTTTCTCCCAAAGCACAGTTACTCTGGTAAAAGGCTGTAGGTTGCCTTGTGGAAAGCTGGGAGGAAGATTAACAGTATAAATTTTTGGAAGTTTAACAGAATACTTCCCCAAAAGGACCTGGCCTTCTCATTCAAGGGGCTCTGGGTCTGTAAACTGTCTCAAGTCTGGGAATTGATTAAGGGGTTGTGATTCTCTGTATCTGTAATTTGAGTTAGGGTTTTGTTCACTTGACCTAGAACTCTTCTGCTTATACAGGTCCAGAAGAAATTTAGTAGACTGCCCATCTCTTTCACTTCTAGGTACCCCATGATCTATTATCTAACACCATAACTCTATGCCACTCAGACTATTTTGAGTGCTGCTTTGAATCTGCCATTCATTGCAGTAGACATCCCCACCTTGTCTTTGGTGATTAACTGCCAATACTTGACTTTTACTGGACTGAGAACCAATCATCTCCATAATGTTTAAGGGTTCTAACTCCATTACAGCCCTCCCTACAATAATATCTGGACTACAGAGAAGAGTGACCACAAAGTTCTTCAGGGAAGATGGAGTTAATCTTACAAATTTATTCCTCACAGTCCTGGTTAAAGGCGTGTCCTCTGGACATTCCTGGGGTGGGTGGGTAGGTCTTAAATGGTAAATCTATTCTAACATTCCAATCTCTCTTAGCCTTTGAATTCCCTTTTCTGCTGTAAACCAGGGCAAATCAGGCATCTCAACCTCAGACATGCTAGGCCATCTTTTGGTCCATGTTTCAGTCAGCCACCTGAAGAAACTATTACAGCCCTTTCTAACCCCTCAAGTTAGTGTTGAATCCAGAATTTGTGCTTAGTGGGCCCATATCAATAAATTCAGTGTGATCCAACTTTATATTCCTTCCACCATTATCCCATACCCTTAGTATCCATTCCCACACACATTCTCCTGATTTTTGTCTATATAAGTTGGAAAACTCATGCAGTTCTTTCAGAGTTTAGCATACTTCCTCATGGGTCACACTGTGTCTTTCACCTTTAGAGGTTTGTGATTTTAGCTTAGTAATAGGTCTAGAAGAGAAGAGGGGTGTGGGGGTGGGTAAGGAGAAGGATTAGAAATGCCTTAGGAGATACTGGCCTCAGAGAATTCCTTTGCCTTTTCTTCTGGTGAGACAGGATTAATCTTTTCAGGCAGGGGTTGGAAGGTGGATTCCCCAGGGCATGCTGGAGTTTGGTTTGTAACTGCCTCAGGGCTGGGAGGAGGCTTTGACTCATTGGGTCAGGCCAGAGGCTGGGCTGTGCAGGCTTCAGTTTGGCTGGTACCCAGCTCAGTGTTGGAAGAAGGTTCAGACTCCCTGGGACAGGGTGGAGTCTGGGTGATACCAGGTTGACAAGGTGTGTTCTCCACTGGGCAGGCCAGCACAGGTTTATCTGGCAAAGCCTCAGCAGAATTTAGGATCTCTACCAATATTATCATCATCCCATAATCTCCATCCCAATTCTCTGGGTTCCACTTCTTTCCAATCAAAGACTTCATCTTTTTTTTTAATAAAAAAATATTTATTTGTTTGTTTGTTTATTTATTTATTTATTTATTTATTTATTTATTTATTTATTTGTTCCCCCCTTCCTCATTGTTTTGCACTCACTGTCTACTCTCTGTGGTCTGTTTCTGCTTGTGTTCTCTTTATCAATGCCTTCACTTTAACTTCAGATACCCTGCAGGGTTGAAATTTTAGTTTCCTTTGTAACTCTGCCACTGGTACAATGAGAAGTCTGAGTTTGGTTCTCAGATATCTCAAGCCTGTGGCTGCAAGAGACAAGATTTTCCTTCAGAGCACACATAGAAACTTTCACATCACTCATGTGGTATTTAAGTTGCAAATTTGAAGTCTTTGGCTCATCTCTTTCTTTTGTAACTGTATCCAGAATACCTAGGAGGAGCCAGCCAACATTATTATACCCTTTGACTCCACAAAAACTCTGTTAAGGTATTGAGAACACTCTGACCCAGATCCTTGCTTCTTATGAGTGTGGAAATAGGGGAATCCAGTGATGATATTTTGTGTATCTCCACTACCAACTCATGTCACAGACTATTAGTGGCCCCTTCATTATTGGAAAGGGAGTCATTATTACCCTTGAGTCTAATTAGAATAGTCAATTGCAAAACTCCCAGAACCACCTCAGACATCCCATGTTTAAGATTCTGTTCCTCAAGAACCACTCCTAGTACCAAGCTGTATTAGTCAAGGTTCTCTAGGGAAACAGAATCAACAGGAGATATCTGTAAATAGTGTGAGATTTTATCAGAGTCTCTCACATGACCATGGGAATGCACAAGTCCAGGTTCCACAGGTAGGCTGCAAACCAATGAATATTCAATGAAGTTACTTGATGAGTTTCTAGGAGATGTTGATTGTCCAAAGATGAGCTGGGAAATTCTCTCTGAATGCTGAAATCATTTCCCTTTTTAAGGCACTCAACTGATTGGATAAAACATCACTCATTGGTGATGGGAATCTCCCTGATTGCTGTAGATATAATCAGCCATCTATGCAATAAACTCACTGATGACTAAAGCTCATAAATGTTCTTATATTACAATTAACCCAGTGCTTGCTTCACTAAGCAACTGGGTACAATTACCTGGCTGAGTTAAGATATTAGCCTAACCAGCACACCACCTCTCTGAGAAGGGCCTAAAATCTAGCATATAAAAAGAAATATTATATTTTGAAAATAAAAAGACAAACAACTCATTTAAAAATGGGGAAGATATTTGAATAGACACTTTCATAAAAAGGAAATACAAATGGCTAAAATGCATGTGAAAAGATGCTCCACATCACTAGCTACTGGGAAATATATATCAAAACTGCAATAAGATATCATCTTACACTTATTAGACTGACTGCTATTAAGAAAACAGAAAACTATAAGAGGTGGAGAGGATATGGAGGAATAGGGATACTCATCCACTGCTGGTTGGAATGTAGAATGGTGTAGACATTGTGGAGGATGGTTAGGTGGTTCCTCAGGAAGCTAAATATAGAATTGCCATATCATCTGGCAATCCTAGTAGGAATATACCCAGAAGAACTGAGAGCAGAATTGTTAACAATTGCCAAAAGTTGGAAGCAAGCCAAATGTCCATCAATGGATGAATAGATAATCAAAATGTGGTATATACATACGATGAAATATTACTCAGCATTAGAAGGAATGAAGTATGCGACAACATGCAAAAATCCCAAAGACCTTATGTTGAGTGAAGTAAGCCAGTCACTAAAGGACAAATTTTTTTTTAAAGATTTTATTTATTTTATTACATATCTCCCCTCCCCCTGCTGCGGTGATGCGCCGAGACTGGTCACTGCGCAGGTGCGGCTTTCCCTGCTTGTGGGCAGCTTCTGCTTCCATTCATGGCCAGCTCTCAGTTCGTGGGTGGCTGGCTGTGCTCCATTTGCGGGTGATCTTCCCTGCCCATGGCGGCTTTTTGCCCTGTCCGTGGCAGCTTTTTGCCCCGCCCATGGTGGCTCTGGCCCGCCCATGGTGGCTTGCCATTCTCAAGGCAGTCTGCCCGCTAGGAGAGGTCCCCAGGAATGAACCCAGGGCCTCCCATGTGGTGTGCTGGTGCCCTATCCACTGGGCTATCCAGCCGGCCCCTAAAGGACAAATATTGCATGACCTCACTGATATGCACTGAGGATACTGA
>PVKH010041919.1:0-10892 GCA_004027955.1 Chaetophractus vellerosus
TTCTTAAAGTGAACTTTGAATACAAATGTTTTTTATTTGCATATATTATTGAGCTAATGAATGATCAAACTCATCAAATACCTTAGTTAAGGTACTGTGTGTTTCATTTTCCAGAAATGCATACATTGACATTTCATGTCATTGAGAAGAAGTGTTCCAGTAAAACAAAACCATATTTGAGAGGAGGACTGATTATTAAACTCTCTCTTGATCCCTCAGTTGCTATTTTTATCAGGCTGCTTTTACAGATGCATCAGCCAGTCTGAAGGAAGCCATATGCCAGTGATCCATGAAAAGTATGAATTCTTCACCCTTAGTACAGCTGCAAATGAGCATGACCATAAAGCCTTTTGCAGACAGGGATTGTGGTTAATTACTGAAGAAGTAAAAGCCACTTAATCAAAATGTCTTTTTTAGAGATATTTGTTGTCTTTTTTCTAAAATTGCCACATTGGAGGTCTCCGTGGAAATTATCCACGCCTGAAACCAATTCAGTCTGTAACATTCCCCAACTGCACATAGAACCAAAAACAATCCAGAAGTGAGGTCAGACACCCTGGGAAACTCAGGCTCTGGTGTATATATCCTCTCCCAAGTGTACAAATTATTAGGTTTAGTCCAGAGCAACAACGATGAAGTAGTCAAGTAATTTGGAGTCTTCTCCTATACCATAGAAGGGGAATAGAGCAATTATTATTCCCTCAATAGAAGGGGAAAAATAAAATCCATCTCCCAAGCCCCTCAGGACTGCAGTACAAATTAAAGATGTGTACCAAATCCTTGGATGCTGTAAAGCCTTATACAAATATCCATGACAGTAATGATAAAAACCTTACATATCAATAAACTCAAGTAAATGATTATTTCAGCTGGCTCACATTTTACTCTATATGATAATATTCACCTTAGCTGTTTTTCTAAATGACAATATGCTAATAATAAACTTATGTTACTTATTTGCCTTATGCTAGGCATTGTGCTCAGTGCCTTATATACATTATCACTTTAAATTCACATGAATCATCATATGATGAGCTTAGCTATTTTCCTAAATGTCTCTTTTGTTATAATGATTAACATTACATGTTAACTATGTACTAGGCACCATTGTGAATTCTTTTATATGCATTATCATTTTAAATTCTCACAAACTACCATGTGATATAGGTGCTATAATCATTCCCATTTAATGGATGATGAAATGAGGCTTAGATCAATTAATCACTTTCCCCAAGACTATGCAACTTGTGACTGGTGGAGTCACTATTACGAATCCAGTCGATCTGATTTCAAAGCCCTTACTTTAAGCTGGTGTGCTGTGGCCATATATCTTCCTCCTGCATTGTTTGAAGTTTCTTTAGACTATAAGTTCTTCCATTAGAGTGCAGGATCCTTGAGGGCAGGGACATTGTTTTATGTGGTATGTACATCTGTGGCCCAGCACCACGGATGTCTGACATATGGTGCATGGTCAAGTAACTAATCCTATAAAAATACTTGATCTGAGTGGGTCATTAAAGAATACCAATATAGGAGAGGTGTTAATGTTTACCAGTGTCCTCTTTATTACAAATGCAAGAGCCATATAATCCTATAACCATTACTTCCTATTTGTAAATCTGACAACTTTTAAAATAAGGTATGAGTTCCAAAGCAATATCAGTTTCCAGTGAGCTCCATTACAAATGATGATCCATAACTTGCTAGACGAGACATCTACTATCACAGGGTGTATTATGTCCCTTGGGTTCCTGGGGCAGAAAATTCAGACATTCACCATTTTTTATAATACTCCTGAATAATTTTACCTATTTTCAAAGGCACCTAAGTTAGTTTGTTGAGTTTGAGGTGAGATAGTTCATATAAATAACTTATTGTTCCTAGAATATTAACATGGGATATTATTAACATTGGATATTATTAACTCCATATTGGTACACTACAATTACAATAATTGGATATTCAAGTTTCCCAAACAAATCACAATAATTTGCTTATACAGCACACATATTTTGAATCAAAGATAGAGATATCCATCTATCCCCATGGCTTCCATGAGTTCATATATTTCAGCAGTCAGGTTCTACAGGAAACAAGTGAAATATCCCTTGATGTCTCATTAAAATCATTATATTAACATATACTTTGCAGCTAATTATGCTAATGTGGAATACTTTTTCCCATTTCATCTTGAATGAAAAATATTATCTAATGTTTCTGAATGTTAACAAATGATTCTATCAGTGATTTAATTTTCACCAAATAATGCCATTCATAGAAGAGGTTAATGCCAGCAATTTCAAACTGTCTATGTATTCACCATTGAAATGTAACTAATGCTTTGTGTCTGTTCTTTTATTTCTTCTTACTTTTTAAATGCTTATTTGTCTATGTGAAACTGGGTATTACTAAATGGGATGTCTACCTCTTATTGTGTGTAGCTCCAGAGAGAACTGGAACAAGTTACAAGAGATACATGGTTTTTTCCAAAGATTTTTCTTGAAATAAAATAGATATGTGTAATCCTTCAGTGGTTTCATTGACCTTCTGCATCAAAAAAGTCTGAAATGAACATCTACTACTAGGAAAGTAAGAAAGGCCTTTAAATCATGAAACAATACTCATAAAAGTAACATGCTGAATATTTATCTGTGGGGTATCTTGATGGCCTTTACTAAGCAAGAGTTTCTGGCAGCTCTCATGCAATACCACATGTATTCTGCAATCAACCTCAATGAGGCTCCACATCGTTCTAATTTTTCTGGGTTAATTACTGCCTAAAGGAGTTAGCTTGTCCATATGCCCCTAAGCTTTTGAGCAAGTGTTTTTGGAAATAAATGTTTATGAAATTTTAAATGTGACACAGAGCCTTGGTAAGCTGATAATAATTGAAATGATGTCATTGTTAAAAAGAGAGTGGGTTTTAATCATATCCATAATGAATCTTCTGGACTTAATGTGAGTTCATTCATAAACCTGATTAGTATGCCTAGTGCTTCAAAAATAAGACCTACCAGCAGGTGGCATTCTGAGGCAAACATTCACTCATTGCCACTAGACAGGGTCAATCATTATTGCCTCTTTCAAATCTACCCTGAATCCACTAAACCTTTAAACTACAATTAGTGGCAATAGCATCCTGCTTGTGTTTACTCAATCAAATATAAGTGAATTTACAACTGCAAACTTAAAGGGATATTCTGTACTCTAGAGTTGCAGAGCTTGTGCTAGAGCCCTGCTTGGATTACATCTCTTTTATTAATAGCATATTCATTATTTTGAAATGGATGTCTAAAAGAGACATACAGCTCAGACCTTACTTTCTGTAAAGAAAAGAAAAGAAAAATAATCCCTTTCTTCCTCCCACGTATAGTTGTTTAATGGTGGTTATATGTTTAGAATATAGCCCTCTTCCTCCTTCCATTACCCATATTTATATGAAGATAAATACAACCAAAAAAACTCCAAATTAAAAAGCTGTCAGTAGTGAAGTAGAAGAGATGACACACATACTCTATTCAAGAAATAAAAGTACACTTCAGCACAAAAGGATGGCTATCAGGATGAGTTGTCTATTTGTAAATGGCTTTGAAAACTTAGACTTTCAATGAGAAGTATAAAAGATTTTCATAAGAGTCTGATAAAGATTTCAGATCCACATTTACATAAAAAATTCAAGCCATGTACAAAAGGGATAGGGGAAATAAATAAAAGTTTAATTCATATTTTAGAGAGAAAGCAATCTCCACCAGAAAAATCAGTATGAAAGAATCACCATAGCTTACATTGAGAGTAAAAGACGCAGGTTTGTCCCTCCTCTAGATAACCGGAATCCGGTATTGAGTCGCGGGAATCTGGCTCTCCATGGGTGGTAGTCAAGGAGGTGCCGCTCTCCGTGGTGCTGAAGTAAAGAGCTGGACGAGTGAGTGGAGTTGTGAGGCTGTGAAAGCGCGCTCCGCGGTTCTTTGTGCGACAATGGTTAAGACTCGCCTTCCGCGGCAGACCTGCTTTACCGTCCCTTTCCTAAACTGGGAGAAATTTTCCAGGGAACATGACGGAGAAGAATCCGTGTGTGAGGCTGGCATGCGGCGTGGTGATGGGTTGGTGTAGTCCCCACCCCTTCTCCCAGACCGTGGCTTTGAAAAGGAGGTAGCAACTCTGCCTTCCCACCATATCCTCTCAAGATTTCTACGTACTGCCCTTCCCCCCTACTCTCGCCCTAGAACACTGAATATCACACATGCACATATACACGCGCGTGCTCGCACACACACACACACACACACACACACACACACCGCAGTTATATAATGCAGGTTTCTGGCCCCTGAGGCAGAATATTTATTGTTTAAACAAATGAAAACTGAGGCATGAACTGGTTTTCTACCTCTTGCTTATGTCTGTATAATTACAGAGGAGAGGGGAGGGGGTCAAGACAAAAACTAAAAGATGCCTTAAGAGTGACAGAAGCAGTTTCCTTTAATAAGCCTTAAGGCCATATCCCACTTTGTCTCCTGAGAGTGATGCATTTTCTAACTTTACCCTCTGGTTTCATGATCTTTTAGTATTGTCTAGGATAAGAAAGAGAACAATGGTGTAGATCTAGTCTGAGATTAGTAACAGGACTTTTAAAAGATTAGCTTTCATTTGTAACTTTTCATTTTGGAAAGGAAATTCACAATACAAAAATCCATTTCCCCATAGATCCCACCCTCACCAATTGCTGTGTTACTAAATGGTCTGTGATTCTCAGACACTGAAGTATTTTGATGGCCGCATCTTAGATAAGCCTCTTTAACTGAAATATTGCCTGTGTAAGAAAACTCAGGATTGCTCCAAAGATCTATCTGGATTACTGAACAATAAATTGGAATGTTTAATTTTTGAAACCAACTCATGGATTAACTGACACTCTTTACAGACTACTTCTGTGTACAAATTCAATGCTTAGGGTTAAAGAGTTGACTAATAATATATATGCAAATCAGATCGCATTGGCTCATTAGTATACTACTGGCATTTTCTCTGGAGACAAGAGAGTGTGTCTGGGAAAGACTCTGGGATTTTGATTTACTTATTAACTGCGTGACCGTGGGCATAATATGTAAACCTCATTGAGTCTCAGTCTCCTCATATGTAAAATGGGAGTTAATAATGGGAATTACAATACCTTCTTTCAATGGCTGTGGTGATAATTTTAAGAGGTGCATAATAAGCTTGAGTTATTCTTCCTAACCTTGTTCAAGAGAAGTTAAGGTAGTTCTTTAGTTGAAACTCTCCAAAAAAATGACTGACATCAAATTATTTTTATTCTTATAAGCCTACACACAAGCTTTCCAATGTTAATGATTGTGCTTTATTGGATAAAATACTTTAAAAAAGAAATTTTCTTAAAAATAAGACTTTTTCTTAAAAATTACAATCTTGAAGGACAAGGGAATTTTATTTTTCATTAGAATCAGAGACAAATAGGTTTAACTCATTTGAATAAAATCCTACTGAATTAAGAGCTCTTTAGTATTACGCTAAAATGTAGAATAAAATATAATATGTGAAGCCAACAAAAGTGTTTTACATAGCCATGAAGTTAGATTAGCTCTGACATTGATAATATCCTTTTGATTGCGATCCTCATCTATCATGATTAGTGAAGTTGTATAGAATAAGATATTCTTGATTATAAAGTGTTTTCTTGATTGTATGGTATATGAAAAAAGAGAAAAAAATGCTTTCCTAAGAACACTGGGTTGTGGCTTTTAGATGATAAAGATAGTGATGGAGTCTCATTCTATTCTGTTTTTAGTAAATAACGAAGAGCATATTTTCATGAAATCCTGAAATGAACTGTTATTGTTTCACTTATGATGAGCTCATTAAAAAACAAACCATATTTTCAAAAGTGTGCCAAAGACAGTATGATAGTTAGTCATAGATAGAAGAAATGAGTTGATTATTTTATGGGTATATTTACTGAATACAGGTCAGAATCAGGCCAGACAGCCATTTAAAAGTGAGAGGATAAGATGATATTTTGTGATGGACCTAACCTTCAGAGCCCTTGTTATTAAGGGTGCTTTATCACTTCCAGAAGTTATCATGCACAGACATTTGGCTCAGCTGGCAAATACTTGTGATCTGAAGTATGTTACATCCATATCAAAATATCATTTCCAATTTGTGAAACACATAATTAATTAGGTGTTTCCTATCAACAATGAAAGTTCAGAAGCTCTTGGACTAGAAGGTGTCTACGGTTCTTGCGTGAGGTCCTGAGCCTCACTTTCTCCAGTCTCAACCAGACACTGGTTCGTATAGTAGAGCAGAATGGTTGAGTGCATACGGCTTCTAGTCAAACTTCTTGTGTTTTAATTCCAAACATTCCATTCCCCAAGTGTGTCCCTCAGTTTGATCATTTGTAAAATGCAAGTAATGACAGTCAACTTGCCTTGTAGAGCTATAGTGAGGATGAAATGAGACAACCCACATAAAGTGCTTAGAGCAGTGCCTGGCATCTAGTTAGAGCTCAGTATATGTCAGTTTTCCTTATTGCTTAATAGCTTACTCTATGACTGAACAGTGACCATTCTCTTGGTCTCTGGTTCTCAGACTTTGTGTGCTCCATCATCACCTAACCAGCCTGTTAAAAACAAAAATATAAATTCCTTGTGCCCATTCCCTAGAGAATTTACATTTTTCCCCTAAGGCTCTCATGTGTTTCATAAATCACACTTGGAGGAAACACTGCTCTTTTCTATTAGAAGACTTCTTTTCTATAAGAAGACTATGTTATTTTTAGATACTAGGAAAGTCTTTTACAAATGATTGAATCCTTTGGGCTACTCATTCCCTTTATTTCCCTCTCAGATTGTTTTGTGCAAGCTTAGTTGATTACTGGACAAATCTATTTCTTCTAGATATGAAAAGCAATAGACTCATCAGAGTTCTTATACTTTTTTTAAAAACAAATCAATTTTATTGATACATATTAATAAAACATAAATCCATCCAAAGTGTGCAATCAGTAGTATTCAGTATAATCACATAGCTGTGCAGTCATCACTTCAGTAATTTTTAGAGCATTTTCATTATTCCAATAATAATAATAAAAGACAAAAAAACAAACAAAACAAACAAAAACTGATCACCTCTCAATCTCTCTATGCTTCCCCTGCTGTACATAACTTCTATTCTATTTCTGCCTCTTTAGTTTATTTGTATTTATATTTTGTAAAAACAGTCTTATATATGCAATATCACCCATATTTGTATTTCACATGAGGTTTCACTATGCTATACAGTCCAGTATTACATTTTTCAAGCTTTCCTTCTAGTAATGTACATGACCTTAGACTTACCCTTTCAACCACTGTCATACCCATGTAATAGCTCTGCTAGTTACAGACACTATGGTGTGCTTTCACTATTTCTCTTCTTTTCCAAAGATCTACAAACAACCTTTTAACCAATTCTGCACAGATTAACCTTCAGCTTTCCATTCTCTACCCTCATTCTATTTTCTGGTGACCTGTATTCTAATTATTAACTCCATGAGTTTACACAATATATTTAATTCACAATAGTGCAATCAAACAGTATTTGTCCTTTTGTGCCTGGCTTGCTTCACTCAACATAATGTCCTGCAGGTTCATCCATGCTGTTATATGCTTCATGACTTCATTTCTTCTTACTGCTGCATAATATTCCATTATATGTATACACCACAATTTGTTTATCCATTCATCAGTTGATGGACACTTGGTGTATTAGTCAGCCAAAGGGGTGCTGATGCAAAGTACTGGAAATTGTTGGCTTTTATAAATGGTATTTATTTGGGGTAAAAGCTTACAGTTACAAGGCCCTAAGGAGTCCAACTCAGAGTTGCTTTCTCACCAAAGTCAGTTGCTACGTGTTGAAGCAAGATGTTTGCAGATCTCTGCGAGGGTTCACCCTTCCTCTCTCTCAGCTACAGGCTGGCATAGGGACTTGTTTCTTTCTGGGCCTTCTCAGTTGCTCACCTGCTCTGGTCTCATCACAAGGTCAGCTGTAAACTATCAGGTGAATGGCTCTTCTCTGTCTAGGGTCCCAGGATCAAACATGGTGGAGCTCCTTCTCTTCCTGTCTGTCTTCTCAAGTAAGTGTCTATTTATATCAGCCCATCAAGGGGTTAGGGGCTCAATCTGAGTCATGCCCTTCTGACGTGGTCAAATCAAAGCCCTAATCTTAACAGGTAATTTACTCAATACATGTCAGCTGAATCTAATACATTCAAAGGGTATCACACCTAGAGTAATAGATTAGTGTACAAACATAATCTTTTTTTTTAATTCATAAATAATTTCAAACTACCACTCCTGGGTTGTTTCCAACTTTTGGCAATCGTAAATAATGCTGCCATGAACATTGGTGTGCAGATGTCTGTTTGTGTCACTGCTCTCAGTTCTTCTGGGTATATACCTAGCAATGGTATTGCAGGGTCCCATGGCAAGTCTATTTCAACTTCCTTAGGAACTGCCAAACCATCCTCCACAGTGGCTGTACCATTGTATATTCCCTTCAACAGCGAATAAGTGTTCCTATCTCTCCACATCTTCTCCAACACTTACAGTTTTCTGACTTTTTACAGACTTCTTATACTTTTGATTTAAGAATGTGATACAGATCAATTCCCTTAGAAAAAATTCTGTTTTAAATAGCAAGAAGTCACTGTGTTGAGCCCCTTTTCAGAAAGAGTAGGGGATCTCTATCATCTTGGTTTATGGCAACATCTCTGCAAAACTTTTCCAGAGTGAGCACAAGATCTGGTAAAAATCTTGTGCTTTACAATGTTTTTAAGACGTGAATAATGGTGTCTTTATTCACAACCAGGTGGGAAGGGAATAGAAATGACACTATATCTCAAAGTGTTGATAAGAATAATGCTAACTTAATCATATTCCTGATTATGCATTTTTGAAAATGTATTGATCTTCCAGTTTGGGCTATAACTTTATGAATTTCAGTGGCTGCATTCTTACATGATTTATATCAGCTATATTTAGGTCTGTGACCTATTAAGTTTTGAAAAAACAGGGAAATTTATATGTAATAATTATTTATTTATGATCTTCCTTGAAAAGAGATTTAAGATAGTGTAGTCAACATGGAGAGCCCTCTTTATTGTGGGGATAGCAATTAGTCAACAGCGTCCAGTTATCATCTCCTTCTGGGTCTGCCTTACTGCAAAGAGCTGCCTTATCTGAGGTCACACCTTTCCTGGGGCAGTCTATCTGGCAACTGGGCAAGACGAGGTTATATGTGCCACGTCAGGGATGCTCTATGAGCAGTACTCATTCTAGACCTCTTTGCTATGTCAGCCAAACTCTATTGCAGTTTAATTTCTCTCTTTGCCCAGTCCTGGTTCTTCTCCCTTGCTTTCATAAGTGTTGATCCCTAATAAATATCCTTACCTCAAATTCTGTCTCAGTGTTTCCTTTCAGAGATCTCAACCTGTGTTAAATGGTATCAGAAGTGGTTTGAAAAAGTAGGTGATAAGATGGGGTTTGGGGCCACAGTACATCTGGAAATGAGGAATACATCACTGGTCACAGGTAGTAATAGGTGGAGCATGGACAGCTCCTAGAACAAGATGATGATCTATTTGTTCATCTTTCACTTGTGGTGAGATGGAGTAGTGTACTGGTGGAAAGGAATGCATTAGCAGGTGTGATGTATCCTGTGTTTTAAACATATGGGATAAATAACAAGTACAGGGACAATGGAATTGGATGACAATTGTTAAATGCCACTGATGTCCAACAGAAAGATAACGAGTAGCTGAGGGTAACTGACAATTGAAAGTCAGGAAGCTAGAGTACCTTTTTGGTCGTATACAAAGATGCTTTCATCTCCTCTAGTAGGAGGGTAGAGAAAGTCAACATCTACACCCAGTAATTAATATTCAAAGTGGCTGAATTTTGCATTTAATTAAGTACTTATCCAAAACAGGTCTATCATGCCAGGATTAGGATTCTAGTTGGGAAAATCCAGGACTCTGACACATGGAATGAGCATGTCTGGGTGGCTGTGCCTGAAGAGTTTGACTTCTCATGTGCCTCTGAACTGTCTGAGCTTTCACACATTGTCCATCTCCATGAAAAACTAGCACCAGGGGAGTGGATGTGACTCAGGCAGTTGAGCACCCACCTCCCACAAGGGAGGTCCCGGGTTTGGTTCCTGGTGCCTCCTAAAGAACACTAACAAACAATGAGCAGAAAACGAGCAGACATTGAGCAAAAACAACAAGCAGACAATGAGCAAAAACGAGCACACAATGAGAAAAAAGTAATGAGCATAAAATGAGCAAAAACAACCAGTAAGACAACTAGCAAAACAATGAACAGACAGTGAGCAAAAACAAATGGCTGGGAGCAGATGTGGCTCAAGCAGTTGGGCACCCATCTCCTACATGGGAGGTCCTGGGTTTGGTTTCCAGTGCCTCTTAAAGAAGAAACAAGCAGACAAGGAGCAGACAAGGAGCAGGCAATGAGCAAAAACAATGAGCAAAAAACAATGAGCAGACAACAAGCAAAAAAAACGAGCGAATAGATGAGGGAGCCATCTCGGCGAGTGGGGTGGGGGGGGGTTTGGGTGGGGAAGAACTAGCACCACCCCTACCGCTGGAAGACAGTTTATAGGCTTCTTCTCCACAAGGTAATATGTGCCTCCTACCAGGACCCACACCATCTTCCCTCCTGACCACAAGGCCTATAACTAGGGTTAAGTCAGAGCACAATACACCAGGAGATATCTGAACCTTATAAGGAAAGAGATTGTACCCCATTGGAGCTACAAGAACAAGCCAATAAGAACTGGAAAGAGATAGGGACGTATGCCTAGGACTGGATTCTGAGAAT
>PVKH010041920.1:0-10886 GCA_004027955.1 Chaetophractus vellerosus
TGGACCCCTACTTCACACCATATACAAAAATTAACTCAAAATGGATCAATAACACAAAGATTAGAGTTAAAATCATAAAACTCTTAGAATAAAACATAGGGAAAAATCTTCATGACCCTGGATATGGCAGTGGATTAGATATGACACCAAAAGCATGAATAAGAAAAGAATATACAGATATATTTAACTTAATCAGCATTAAAAACTTTTATGCATCAAAGGACATAATCAGTAAAATGAAAAGACAATCTACAGAGTGGGAGAAAATGTTGGATATATATCTGATAAAGGCTTAATATTCAAAATATATCTTAAAAAATTCCTAAAACTCAAAAACAAAAAGAGGAATAGACCTATTTAATAGTGGGCAAAACACTTGAGCAAATATTTTTTCAAAGAAAATATGTAAATGGCCAGTAAGCACATGAAAAGATGCTCAACATCAGTAGCTATTAGGGAAATGCAAATCAAACCCATAACAAGATACCACTTCATACCCTTAAGGATGAAAATTATTGAAAAAATAGATGTGGAGAAATTGAAACCCTCATGCATAGGTGGGACTGTTTTTTAGGAGGTACTGGGGATTGAGCCTGGGACCTCATACTTGCGGAGCAGGCACTCAAACATTGAGCACCCACTTCCTGGTGGGAACACTTTTACAGCTGCTGTGGAAAACAGTTTGGCTTCCTCAAAAAGTTAAACTGTAAAATTAGCATATGAACCAGTGATTTCACTCTTAGATATATACCCAAAGGAATTGAAAACAGGGACTGAAACAGATACTTGTGATCAATGTTCATAGAAACATTATTCATAGTAGCCCAAAGGTAAAAACAACAGATGAATGGATAAACAAAATTTGGTATCTACATACAACAGTATATTAATCCGCAGGAAAAAGGCTACTGATGCCTCCTGGTACCTACCCAAGCTTGGCTGCATCGTTGCCACAAGTTCAAGGAGTGCCACATCCTGGGTGCCACCTTCTTCGATATTGACCAGTGTGGTGACTGCGTATCACCCTACAACCACATGCTGTAATGGTCTATTACACCAGCGACTAGGGCTGTGCATGTTGCTGCAAGGTGGGCCATGTTGCTGCAGCTTGATGGTGACCTCTGCCACTGGCAGTGAGTGCCAGGGCCTCCCACTCAGTCCAGCACCTGCCGGGTTCCATGCTGTGCTCGACCTGCCTTCCTCCAGACGAACGAGGACATCAAGGAGAACATCCCTTCTTTGCTCTTCCAGATGGAGGACGCCAGCGCTGCCAGCCAGTACCTGGGCACCAAGCCTGAGCCCTGAGACAGTAATTGAACCTGGCCAGATCTGGGGCACCGTGACCATCCCCTTCACAGACTTCCTGATCCAGGAGGGCTGGAGAAGAGTCCTGAGTCTACTACATGTTCTGGGAGAAGAAGGTGGGCCCGTCCAAGCCACTGGTGGCCACATGTGGCTCCAGTCTGCCATATAGTGCTGGGGGCCTACCTGTGTGACAAGACCCAGGTGGCTAAATTGGATGGCTTCTGGGTGGAGTGGTACATGCTACCCAGCCTGAGGAAGTCATATCAAGGGCCAGAGAAAGACCCTCTGAGACAGCAGGACATAGGCAAGGCCAGGCCACACAGACCATCAGTTGTGCCCAGCCTGGTTGTTTGCACTGCTATGACCAGGAGAGTTTCTTCACCCAGCTCAGGTGGCTCATGTGGCAACATTCCAGGGGCCAGGAAGTCCATTGATCTATCAGCTTCCAGTGGAGACAGGAGGAACCCAGGAAGCATTTGTGGGAGGAGAGAATGCGGTGGGTGGGCACAGGAGGAGAGAGGCACCACGTGGTGCTGAGCTGGTGCATGGCTGTTATTCTGTTTTACTGTTGAGGAAATAAATCAGCCAAGTGTTAAATTCTTGTCAAAAGCAAACAAACAAAAGGCCATGCTCCAACATGGATGAAACTTGAAAACATTATGCTCACTGAAATAAGCAAGGCACATAAAGACAAATATTGTCAAATATTTTACTTATATGAAATACCTAGAAATCCCAAGTCTGTAGAGACAGAAAGCAGAATAGTGGTTCCAAGGGGCTAGGAGAAGGGAGGAATGGAGAGTTTTTGCTTAATGGATGTGGAGTTTATGCTTGGGGTGAAAGAGATTTTTGGTCATGTATGAAGGTGATGGTGGCACTACATTGTGAATGTAATTAATGCCACTGAGTTGTACATATAAAATTTTTATGTTATGTATGTTTCTACAATAAAAGAAAAAAAGTCAGGAAGAGCTGTAGATGACTATATCAAGACCCTGGATTCCTGATGGGACAAGACTGTTAATTTTGGAATTAGACCTGGATTTAAATCCAAGTTTCATCATGTAGGAGTTGTATGACCCTGGGGGAAGTTAGATCACCCCTCAGACATGAAAGTCTCAAAAATGAAAGGAGATCCCTTCAGTGTGATGTTGACTAGAAGAGAGAACATATTCATGAGGCCACAGAACAAGGTCATTTAGTAAAGATGCAAGAAAAAGACAAAACCTCAAGTTTCATACCATTTTCTGGAATGTTAACAGTTTAATTGCTGAGAAAGGTCTTCATTCCGAAACAGAAACACTTGAGGTATTTGGAAGATATTTATGCAGCTCAGTCAGAGCATTGTGTTCCTTGCCAGAAGAAAAAAGGAATTTTTACGGAATGGACCAGACCACCAAGATTTTGTGTCTGGTGATCTCCACTGGATGTCAATGAGCCCTACAATACTGCAAACGCAATTGTAGAATGGGGTCTGGATTATGTTGCGGATCGAGATGATATGCCAGATGGGGGAGCTGAGCACTTTGCAAAGACTGTGTCATGTTTAAAGGAAAGGAATGCAAAAATTCTTGTGGAATGTCTCATCCCTGATTTCTGAGGAGATCTGAAAGTAATAGAGAAAGTTGCTCTGTCAGGATTAGATGTGTACACACATAACATAGAAACAGTTCCAGAATTACAGAGGAGAGTTCGTGATCCCTGAGCAAACTTTGACCCGTCTCTATGTGTTCTGAAACATGCCATGGAGGTTCAGCCTGATGTTATTTCTAAAACATCTATAGTGTTAGGTTTAGGCGAGAATGATGAACAAGTATATGCAGCAATGAAAGCATTTCGTGAGGCAGACATGGACTGTTTGACTTTGGGACAATATGCACAGCTAAAAAAAAGAGCACATTAAGGTTGAAGATACATTACTTCTGAAAAGTTCAAATACTGGGAAAAAGTAGGAAGTGAGCTTGGCTTTCATTATACTGCCAATGAAATGAAATGTCCCTCTGGTGCGTTATTATGTAAAGCAGGTGAATTTTTCCTGAAAAATACAGTGGCCAAAAGAAAAACAAAAGCCATCTAAAACTTAAACAGCCAAGACCTTCAAGATCACAGGAATCTTAAAAATATGATTCCAGTTGGTAACAGAGGTGGAGCCAGAATGCCCAGACTTCAGTGAATGTACCCTAGCTCTTTCTGTTTTAAGAAAAATATAAGTAAGTTTATATATTTAAGTATAATAATTCACTTAGTTTTAGCATATCTTCTTTGTTGCCATAAGTGCTTGCTATGGTATAATCATAAAACATCTTTATAAGGGCTTGCTATTAAATGTATAATTAAAAAATAATAACTTCCAGAAAGAAAATACCTTTATTTTAATTTCACAAAACCATATCATGCTAGTACCTCGCCTGTGTTTGTTTCTAGGGAGAGTGGGACATTAGGGAGGGAAAGACCCACTATTGTTTCTCCAGCTTCCTTGGGAAATGCCCTCCGTGTATTCCTCATAACTTCTTCAGTACACTCAGCATGGCTAATGCCAAGGGGAATCTCCTAATTTTGTCATTGCATTAAAAGAAAAAAAAAAAAAAACCCCAACCTGCCTCCTCTTGAAAAGTGAGTCATTCATTCTTAGATTATTATCTTTAGGTCTAATTTTACAAGCTCTAATAAAATGGGCCTTTTCTGTGCATTATATGGAAAAGGTGACTTAATTTGCTTGTTTGCTAACTTTTCTCTGATAGTAAGGCCATGAGTGATATAGCTAAATATAATAGAAAGCCAGAACATTTGGTGATTTACTGCCCTTGGGAAATACAACTGCAATTTTATCATCAGTGAAGATAGTTGTCTTCAATGGTTGGGCATGAGGTTTAGCATTGTCAAAGACAGCTAACTTTACTATATAGCCATTTTCAACTGCTGTGAAGTCTTATTAATGCACAAGATCTGTTTTCATTTATCCTTGATTTATGCTTTCTATTTCTTTTTTTTTCAGTGGTGAGTGATTTTCTTTCCTTTTACTTTTTCTCTTGTTTCTTTTTTTTTTTTAAAGATTTATTTATTTTATTACATATCTCCCCTCCCCACCGCTGCGGCGACACGCCGAGACTGGTCACTGTGTAGGCGCGGCTTTCCCCGTTTGTGGGCGGCTTCTGCTTCCATTCACGGCCGGCTTTCAGTTCGCGGGTGGCTGGCTGCGCTCCATTCACGGGCTACCTGCCCTGCCCGTGGCGGCTTTTGCCCTGTCTGTGGCAGTTTTTTGCCCTGCCCACGGCGGCTCTGGCCCGCCCATGGCGGCTTGCCATTCTCAAGGCGGTCTGCCCGCTAGGAGAGGTCCCCGGGAACCGAACCCGGGGCCTCCCATGTGGTATGCCGGCGCCCTATCCACTGGGCTATCGAGCCGGCCCCTCTCTTGTTTCTTGCTCAGTAGTTTTGCACTCAATTGATTATTTCTCATGTCATTCATTTTCATTTTGGAAATGGAAGACTTTTATACAGAAAATGGCATCATGGAAATGTCTAGAGCAAGTATTCCCCACAAGGGCAGTAACACCCTGAAGGCAGTGAAAATTAGTTCTTGGTGGGCAAAAAAAATCTACTTTTTTATATCTAAAGCACAGATATAGTAGAAGGATTCAAAATAAATGCCTCTGTTAATACTGTGCTATCTATGTTAATGATCATCAGACCACTCAAAAAGCTATGTGAAGTTTAGTTAGTTGTCCTTTCTTTTTCTTTCTAGCCTGCTAATGCTTCTTTTGTTTTTGTTTTGTTTTTTCTTTCTAGCCTATTGGTTCTTGTGTTTTTTTCATTGTTTTCCAGTGATGATTAAATATATACCATCAAAAGCAGAATCAGGGTGCAGTGAGTTGTTGGAGTAGAGGTGTTTAGAATCATCCACCACCTGTGAATGCTCTCTCCTTTCAGCTATTTCTCAGGCTTATTCTACTTCATTAGTAGAAAAATTGGGAAACACTGATTCAGTAATATAAATAACAAGCACAAATGTGCCGGTGTCTCTAACCATCCCTTTGGGCAGGACTCGCTCCCTCTGAATTTCCAGAACACCTTTTACGCCACTTTTCTGGTACACAGCCTTGCTTTACAGCCGTGAATTGTTAGTTCTGTTTCGCTATTTTTATCTTCTTAGCCGCAGAGTGCCTCAGCCCACAGTTACTGGCATTCAGAAGGTGTTCAGTAAATCTTCATTAATAATTTATTAAATTAGCCGATAGTTAAAATACAGGCTCATAAGGGAGATACCAGAAATGATCAAATAATTTAAAATTTTCTATGTGAGCTATTGTATCTGTGTCTGAGCAAAATGCTTCATTGTAGATGAGTGTGGAGCTGCCTTGTGCAATAGAAGGAGAAATCCTGCCAGGCTTTGGTGTGCTCATCTGAGCCACTGCTGATTTTAGAGACAATTTCCTCTGGGAAATATTAGTTCTAATATTTCATAATTTGAGCAAGCTGTCCTAGGGTTTTCCTCCATCCATCTGAAGAAATTTTTATGCCCCAAACAGAAGATTTGAAAATAAATTATAATCTTGTATGAACTGATACAGAATGGTTTCCTTGGATGTATTGTCAAGTGGGAAAAAAGCAAAATGTAAATGAGTACGCAAGATAGACAGGGAAAGAAGAAAATACACACTTGTGAAAAAAGAAATAGAGGAAGCATAAGCCAGAAGCTAATAAGCTTGGTTGCATACAGGGGGTGGGTGGGAACAAGTTGGAAAAGAACAAGAGAATGGAAAGCAGAGCAGAGATGAGGGGGAGTGACGCCTCCCTGAATATGCCTTTTTGTATAGATCTGACTTTTAGAACCATGCTCATGTTTTACATACTCAAAAAATCATCCAGGACAGGATGTACAGGAAACTCAAAATGGAATACAAACAGTAACAAATGAATCGATTATGTATGAATAACATAACCACACTGGATGGGGTAGGGAAGGAAAGAATTAATCCAAGCAACTTTGGAAAAGAAATTTTGACTATATGCTGTAAGGCTAAAGACTAAAAAAACTGTCCACAAATATTGTTCTCTACTTAATAACTTATTTTTCCACAGGGATATGGGTTAGCAATTTTGAAATGATTTCATGTATATTCTAGAGCAAATAAGTAAATACATTGTGGATATTGAAAGCCAAGTCTTTCACTGACAGAGAAAGAAATTACAAATAAAAAGAGAGGGAAGGCTAGAATGACCCCTGTGGTAGAGTAGAAATTGAAGTATCAGTATGAACTCATGGGTTTAAAAATATACACATAGGTATGTGGAAATAGAATTAGATGGATGTGCATGTATGGGCTAGTACGCATACATATATTTCCTAGATCAGTAGCCATGATCACACCCAGTGCCCGGATCTTGGTTTCTAAATACTTGTCTCTAAAAAAAAGCACATCCAATAAAAGCAATTGTAGCATTTCTCAGAACTTCATTCCTTTTTACAGCAGAATAATATTCCTTGCATGTTTATACCACATTTTGTTTATGCATTCATCTGCTGATGAAATGGCAGGGATTTTTGTCTGTTTCTTTCACTGATGTATTCCCAGAACCTGGAATAGTGCCTGATATACTGATATATAGTAGGTACTCAATAAAAATTGTTTGAATGAATTAAAAAAAAAAAAAAAAAGGATCTCAGGCTCCTCAGAAAAATGACCAGTTTCAGGGGTAAGGCAGAGAAAGCACAAGATGAACCTAGACCATTTTATTATGCAAGAAATTAAGGACATTGTCAAGAATTGATTGGGACATGTCAGGAGGGTATAGGAATCAATTTGAAGGAGATATCATTGGCCAAATCTAAAACAATCTGAGCAAAAACAAAATGATAGTAGGATTATAATCCACAGGATAAAATAAATAACCATGATTTCATACTATTAAAATAAAATAGGGAGAAAGGAGATGTCTTCTTACAGTAGAGTTCTAGTTAATAAATGTAGTAGGAATGATGGAAATAGAAAAATCACCATTTATCTAATAATACAATAATTATTATAGGCAAGAACCAATGAGTGCTAAAATTAGTAGACAAAAGTATTTGCGTAGTCTCAAAGTAGCTCCTCAAAAATACTTATTAATTTTAAAAGGAAAATAATAAATAGTAACTTTATAGTAGAGAAACTTGCCAGACATCCCTTTAACAAAATTATCAAAGTTAACATGATCCGTAATGAGAAACATTTACATCATATGTATTCTGATATTATATACTTAGAAAGGTACAATATCACTTCTGTAGTATTCTTGCCAAAAATGCATAACCTGAATTTAATAATGAGAAAACATCAGACAAACCCAAATTGAGGAAATTCTAGGAAATAACAGGCCAATATTCTTCAAAATTGTCAAAATTGGTCTTTATCCAGAAAAACCTTTAGAGGAAGGGTTAGTGACAAACAGACCGTAGGAGGGAAGGAAAAACTGTAAACGAGAAGCATGAACACTCTCCTAACAGTAGCTACTTCACCTTTTCTAAAACCAACAATAATCCAGTTTAAGATATCCCAGAAAACATGAAGGGCACAACCCACCAGCTTACTGTGCCACCGTGGCCCAACAGATGCGTGTGGCGCTGTGACACAGTCTTCAGATGGCCTTTGGCATAGCAGTCAAACTGGAATGTCCCTGGCACAGGAGCCACGGATGACCACTGCTAAGGGGATCTACATTGGCATTGGTATTTTTGCCACTGTGCCTCTCAGTCTTTTATTTGTCGTGATTATCAAAAGGGATTTCATTTATACCTGAGAAATAAGCTACAGCTATTAAGTATGGTTTCATTGAATGGCCCTCAAATTGGAGCTTGACAAAGTGCAGCTAAGACCGTGTCCAAGCAGAAGACAATATCTACACTATTGAGGATAATCTTTACCTCCTGGCTTAAGATCCAGTGACCCTCTAGGGCTTTATTGTGACGGCAGAAGATATTGACCTGTTAAAATTCACAATATCAGATGATTTGAGGCTTCTGGCACATTTCTCTGTGTCAGTTTCACCTAGTATCACAACATGTTGGAAATATTGGGTAGAGTGTCTCTCTAGCTCAATAGGGTCACAGCTTACAGGCCACCAGTCCTCCCCAGGCATGTCATGCTCAGTACCTGTCTGGTGCCTTTTCTATTTTCTGTCCCCTTCTTGAGATTTACGGTGCATGTTAAAAGCTCTGAGACAGTTTAACTTTTTTTAGTCCGTGTTTGAACACACGACTCTTATTCATGGCATACCCACTGGCATTCTGTGAAACAGAGTATCTGGAGGGTGTGGAGGGAAGGAGCGGCACACAGGTTTAGGAATAAGAAAACCTGAGTTCTAATTCTAACACTAATCCTAATCGTAGTACTAGTCAGATGACAGTAGGGCAAATCATTCAAGTTTTTTCCCTCTGTTAGAGAGGGGCATTTTCATACCTGCCCTGGAATATACTGGTGAATTCCAATGAAATGGTACTTATGAAAAGTCTTTGAAAAGTGAAAAACACTGCAGGAATACAAGGTTCTTTTGTTCAGTAAATCTTGTAGTAACAGCAGGCCTAGCATTACTGTTCCACAAATAATTTCAAAGGTGTTGCATTCATAAGTCTTGCTATAATGTACCTCTTATGGATTTCCCCCCCCCCTTAATAACATTTCCTTTCTGAAAAAGCCCATGTTGAGTAATTTGGCTATCATCTTGTACTGAAGTTTCTTGATAAAGAAGAAAAAAATTGTCAAAAGGTGAGGAGGGAGAATGGTTAAGAGTGGAGGAGAAAAAAGTATTTGATTAATATGAAATATAACTATTTTTTGGTTAATATATCAATGTAGTGGAAGGTATTGAATTTTTTTTTGTTACATATCCCCCCCCCCTCTTTCTGCTTGCTCTTGCTGTGTGTCCATTCTTCTGTGTTCTTCTATGTCTGCTTCTTGTCTCCCACTGTCTTTGCGTTGACACGCCGAGTCGGCCCTCCGTGCAGGCGGCTCACCCGGGTCGTGGGTGGCTCCATTCCGTTTCAGGGCGGCTCTGCTCTGTGTTTTTGCGGGCTGCTCGGCTCATGATTCGCCAGCAGCAGAGCTCCGTGTTTTGTGGGCTGCTCGGCTCCATGCAGGCGGCAGCTCCGTGTTTCACGGGTGACTTGCCATGCCCATGGCGGCTCCGCCCTGCCCGTGGCGGCTTTTTGCCTTGCCCACAGTGGCTTTGCCCCGCCCACGGCGGCTTGCCTTTCTCAAGGCCATCTGCCCGCTCAGAGAGGTCCCTGGGAACCGAACCTGGGGCCTCCCATGTGGTGTACCGGCGCCCTTATCCACTGGGCTATACAGCCAGCCCCCTTGAATGTTTTTTTTTTTTTTGATCCTTTGAGATTCTGTTACTATAATCTGTCTTGGGACATTAGGACACTGGAATAATTAAGATGGCATATTTCAATTTAAATAATTTTGCACATCCTAAGGCTACAGCAGAACCAATTTTTCACTGATAGTCATAAAGATAATTTTGGAATAATTTCGTGAATACATGGAAGTGTGAGGGACTCTTAGTGACTGGCTAGTTTCATTTATATGTACAGCCATTAATAAAAGAGATTTTCATTTTTAAAAAAATTGTCAAAATCAAAAGACAAAAAACAAAACAAAACTGAGGAACTGTCTTAGGTTGGAGGAGACTAAGAAGACATGACAAGTAAAGCAATGTGTGTGATCCTGAATTGGATCATACACCAGAAAAAGGATATTGGTAGGTGTCAAATGGCAAAATTAAGATTTGTAAATTAGTTAATAGTATGGTATCAATATTTATTACTTATTTTGACAATTGTACTGTAGTTATATAAGATGTTAACGGTTGGGAAGCTAGGTGAAGGATTTATTGGAATTCCTTGTACCATTCTGCAGCTCTTTTGTAGGTCTGAGATTATTTCAAAATGAAAATTTAAGATTAAAAAATTTAGAAATTAAACATTAAAAGGAAAAATTATAGCAGGGAGAGATTTAAGGACACATATGGATCCATTCCTCTCATTGGCTATTATTATTCCTGGACATAATCAATAATAATAAAGAAGGAAGAAAGTGCTTTTTATCTAAAGAAATAAATGCATTCATAAACATGTCAGATTTGTCATGTATTTAAAGTTATCTGTTTCAGCTCTAACTGGCAAAGTTGAATACATTAGTAAATAATAGGATGAAGTATGGAAATTAAATAAAAAGGAAAAAAACAATTTTTTTAAAGAGAAAAGAAGCCAAGTAAAAAATATCTACTTTCAAACAGGTTCCACAGGCTTCAGTTATTGCACATTTGAAATCAGTAATAATCTTCAAACACTCTTACCTGCACAGTCATGTTTAATGATTATATTTACCACGGGTATATGAATTCTGCTTTTTTGAGTATGATATTGACAACTTTTACTGTCACATTCCTTAAGGTGAGATTTGAGCGTGTATGAAATTGAAAGCCACTTGGTAGAGGTATTTCAGGAGAGGTTTTTCCGATGCCCTTCTTCCAAGGTCATTTTCCATATCATCATCAATAAGCTTTACTAAGTATTCATAATGTGTTGAATATTGCCCACA
>PVKH010041921.1:0-10886 GCA_004027955.1 Chaetophractus vellerosus
GGGCAGAAAGAGAAGTTGAGTTCTGATGCAGTCACAACAAAGGCCTCTGTAGAGCTTATGGGCAGGTGAGAAGCTGGATGGCCTTTTAGAGCTGTCCAGTCACAAGCAAGGAGGCCAGGGTTTTGAAGCCCCTCATGGACCTACTATTGCATGCAGGCTGAACCAGGGAGGGGGCACAACCTTGGCCTTTGGCTGACGGCGATTCTTGGAAGGGACTCGGTAGTGAGGAATCTGTAGCCAACACTCCCAGCAGCTGGAGGAATGAGCCTCAATCCTGAAGCAGGATCTGGGTGGCACACCAGCGCCATAGCCATGCCCGTGCCTGCTGTTATTACCCCCTTTTACAGATGAGTTAGACTGAGGCACAGAGAGGATAAGCAACATGCCCAGCCAGGAAGTTACAGCGCTGGAGCCTATGCACTTAACTGCTATGCTCTGCTGCCTCTCTAGAAGGAGGAGGAGGAAGAGGAAGAGAATTCTTTCCCCATTCCTGGGATCATGGCCAAGTCAAGGAACAAGTTAGAAATACAAAGTCTGTTTTTGATATTTCAGTCTCCATTTTGGTACCCTTCTTCCGCTTCTTAGAGGCTCTTTCCCAGACCTTGAAGTCATGGGGAGAGCATTCCAGGCTTGGGAGTGGAGGAAATGGTGTTGTCTGGGTGGGCGTAAATGTAAGCAGTAGGAGGCAATGAGTTGACTGATTTGGCGGCAAAAGAAGGTTTGTAACGGCAAGTAGATGGAGAGAAAGTGGGAGAACGCAGCTAAGGCTGAGTGTGGAGGTCTTTAAAGTCACGCTAAGGAATTTGGGCATGAGTTTGTACACAGTGGAAGGGAGTGCAGAGTTCTGGGCGGGGGGTGGGGTGGGGCTTGGGGGTTGGAATGACACCCAAAGGGTTGTTTGAGGAAGATTTCGTGAGTTCCCAGCGCCAAGGATAAAGCGAAGGAAAAAGAGACTGAAGGCAGGTGTATTAGTCAGGGTTCTCCAGAGAAACAGAACCAACGATATATGTACACACACACACACACACACACACACACACACACAAGAGGCCCGTGATAAGTAATTGGCTCATACGATTGTGAAGGCTGGCGAGTTCGAATTTCATGGGACAGGCTGGGGGCTGGAAATTCCTATAAGAGTTATGTTGAAGTCTTGAGTCAGAATCTGTAGGAGAGGCCAGCAGGCTGGAAACTCAGGAGGGAGTGAAGGTAGATCGTTGAGATAGAATTCCTTCTGATCCCTAGAACCCTCAGTTCCATTCTTAAGACCTCCAACTGATTGCATGAGGCCCACCCACATTATGGAGGGTCATCTCCTTTACTGATTGCAGGTGCCAACGCCATCTGTGAAATACCTTCACTGAACAACTAGGTCAGTGTTTGACCAAACATCTGGACACCATAACCTAGCCAAGCTGACACATAAGATTAACCATCACAGCAGGGAATCCATCAGGAGGCTGTTTCAATAGTCCACGAGGGTGGAGGAAGAAGAGACAGTGAGAATGGAGAACAAAGAATGGTGAGCTAGGGATTATGTTAAAGGTGATCATCTTAGAAGATAGCAACACGGACAACAGGACTTGGAGCCTGCTAAACAAGACATCCTACAACAAAGCTCCCTAAAGATGAAATCTCTCAGAGGCTTTCCATGGAAAAGGCAACACGAACCGCTTTCCCACGGCGGAAGTGAATACAGGAGGGCATGTGGGCACACGTGTGTATTCATCAAAGCTTTTAATTAACAGCGTTGATATGGTGCTTGCTGTGTGCTGTGTGCTGTGTGCCAGGCACTGTTGTATTTATTTGCTCTATTTATTTGTCATTGCACCTCTACCAGGTGGGTGCTATTATTATCTTCATCTTACAGGTAGGGAAATTGGGGCACAGAAAGGTTAAGTACTTTGACCAAGTTTACATTCCCAATACCCAGACAGTACTTCTACCTTCCATGCTGTTAACCACTGTGCTTTGCTGATGACACTTTGTGATTAAATATGATAAAAATTAAAGTGGGGATTAAAAAAGATAATCACCAGCTTACCGATAAGTCCAATTGGACTTAAAAAAAACAAAACAAAAAAAACCACTCTGACTTCTGATTTCTATTTTAAAGCCAATTGCTTCTTCCACTTTTATCCGGTGACCTTATTTTACCTTCTCTCTTAGATTTTCAATTCATAACTGCCTTTTGGGAAGCCACACCCGTTACTATGTCTCATGTTAGATCATGAGTCGAACAGCCTGAAGTAATCCCCTACAATGACAATGATAGAAATGATATAGCATCCTTAGCTTAACTGCAAGAATCATTTATTCTTTCATTGAGTTCTTCATTCCTTCGTACAAGCAACAATTATCCGATACCTGCTGTGCACGGCAACTGGGCTGAAGGTTAGAAATACAGAGATAAATACGGCTTGGCCCTTGCCCTTGAGGGGCTGGTGGTCTGAGAGACTAAGTCCTTCATCTCTGGTCACCCCTTTTCTTCTTTTGCATCCCCCAGATCCCCCGAGCAAGCAGCAGTCAGGCATGAAGAGGATCATTGCAAGGCTATTGGAAGCAGCCAGCGGGTGCGCGTTGCTGGATGGGGATAAAGAAGGGACTGGGGCACTTAATCCATAAGGGGAAAATGATGATTACCAATGTCAAGCCTTTCCTCGATACCCTTCTTTTCCACCTGACTCTCAAATGCTTCTCAGCTATTTTCTTGCAGTCTTGGAAGATGCTCAGGGGACCCTATTTCGTTGGTATTTTGATATATCAATAAAAGAGGCTGTTTGCTCAGTGTGGGTAGAATTCTCTCTCTCCTGATTTCATCAACTTCATTTCTATCCTTAAAAAATGTTTGATAGATAAAAGAATATGGACAACATATATCTAAGTACAAAGCATATAATAAAATGAACATTTGTAAACCACCCAACTTAACATTTCCAGCCCTCTTCAACCACCTGTGGGGTCCTTCCCAATCTCACCCACTGCTTACTCCAGAGGTAACTGGCGTCTTGAATTGTGTGTTTATCATTCCCTTGCTTTTTAGGGTAGTTCTGTCACATGTATTTGTCACTAAACAATAGTGTTCAGTTTTGCTTGATTTTCTTAGCTTTGTAAAAATGATTTCTTTCAATATAGAGTCATCTGTGACTTGTTTTTAGCACTCCACATTGTGTTTCTAATAGTCATCCAAATTGTTCTGTGAAGTTGTATTTCATTTCCACAGCTGTTTATTAATTCATTCAATAAACATTGATTGGGCCCCTGTAATATTCTATTAGGTGAATACATCACTATTTATTTAGCCCCTTATTGATGGATGTTTTGATTGTTTTCCCTTTTTTGCTTTTATGAGTAATGCCACTGGAACATTCTTTTACATGGCTCCTGGTGCACATGTGCAAGAATTTCTTGAGAGCTCTGATTTTCCAACTGGGATTCATGATCTTTAGTGGGTCATGAAATCAATTCAGTAGATTCAGCCAAGATTTTTTAAAAAATGAAACAGAGCAGAAATTATCCAAGTGTATTTCATGGAGAAATGCTAAGTTTTGCTTCATGACAGTTTGTTTCAGTTATGTTCATGTGCTCTGGATTGTATGTGAAGAGGTTTTCTTACTCTGGTTCTTAGAAAAGTTTGAAAGCCACTGCTCTAGGGTGGTTCTTCTTGAACCATCTGTGGTGAATTTTTAAAAATTTCCAATCTGCCACAGACTGACATTTTTGTAAAATACAATAAAAATGAATTACTAAAAAAGTGAAATAAAAAACTCAGACATACAAAATACAAATCTCAATTTTAATTATTATAGTCAATGGATATAAATTATATTTCAATAAATGCAGTGTGGCAGTGTCAAGTTGCTATAAAAATTTCTAAATGCTTACTCTAAATTTCTGTACTTATCTTGGGGTGGGCTAATAGCAGAATTTAGGGACTGGCAGCAGTCTGCAGACTGCACCCTGAGTGGCACCATTCTCAGGTAATAAACCTAGAAACAGATAAGCTGGGATGTTGACTAGACACATGTTCACTTCAACAAAATAATCCCAAACTGTTTTCCAAAAAGGCTGTTCCAATTTACACTCCAGCAGGTGTATTAAGAGTTTCCTTTGCTCTCATCCTTGCCATTACTTAGTATTGTCAGAATTCTTAATGTTTGCCAACCTGGTGGGTGTAAAATAGTATCTCATTTTGTCTTCATTTGCATTTCCCTGATTATTAATAAAGTCAAGCATCTTTTTATATATTTTTTTGACTATTTGTGTTTTATTCTTTTGTGAAATGCCTGTTTGTCTCTTGCCCGTTTTTTCTATTCAGTTGCTGGTATTTTTATTATTGATTTGTAGGAATTCTTTTAGTCAACAAATATTTATTGAGGGGAGCAGATGTGGCTCAAGTGGTTGAGCGCCTGCTTCCCACATGGGAGGTCCCAGGTTTGGTTCCCAGTGCCTCCTAGAAAAAAACAAAAAAAACAAGCAAATCAAACAAACAAACAAAAAACAACTCAGGGGTGCCGATGTGGCTCAGTGGTTGAGTGCTGACTTCCCACATATGAGGTCCTGGGTTCAATCCCTGGCCCCTGGTACCTCAAACAAACAAACAAACAAACAAAAAAACTATTGAGCACCTATTATGTGCCACACATTCTTCTTGTGCTGGGGATACGGCAGTGAACAAAATAGACTCAATTTCCTGGTCTTATTCCAGAATTTATGTTCTATTGGTAGAGAGACAGGCCATCAAATTATTTAAGAAAATATAAGATATATGATAATGATAAATATAACAGCTAAAAACAAGGCAGGAAAGGGTAAGAGTGGTGGGAAGCTTGCAGTTTTAAACAGTGGTCAGGGAAGGTTTTATTAAAAAAATGACATATGAGCAAAGGTCCTGAAGGAGGTGAAGAAGTGAGGCTGAGGACAGCTTATATATTCATCTGTCAGGTATACATACCACAGGTATCTTCTCTCATTTTGGGGCTCCCTTCTTACTTCCTTTATGATGTGTTTTGATGAAAGAAGTTCTTAATTTTAATGTAGTCTGCTATATCAGTCTTTTATTTTATGGTTAGCACATTTAACCATAAATGTATCTTGTCTAAGAAATCCTTCCTTGTCCCAAGGTCATAAAAAATTCTTATACTGTCTTTTACATTTTTTAAAGTTTTTCCCTGTACAATTTGCTTTTAATTCAAATGGAATTTATTTTTAGACGTGCTGTGTGAGATTAAAGATCCATCTTTATTTTCCCCTCATATGAATGATAAATGGTCACAGCACCATTTATTCTCTGGTGGTCTGTTGTGCCGTGTTTGTCATAAATCAGGTTTCCATGTATATGCAGGTCTGTTTAGTTCCACGGGTCAATTTGTCTAACCCTATACCTATACCACAATCTGTTACTTACTATGGCTTTATATTAGATTTTCATATACAAATAGAGAAAGTTATCCCATTTTTTTCTTATTTTTCAGGACTTTCTTGGCTACTCTGAGGATTCTGCTCCTCCATATAAATTTTAGAATTAGCTTGTCAAGTTCTTTGCAAACCCCTCTTGAGATATGGGCTGGAATTGAATCGACTCTATAGATCAATTTGAAGAGAAATGACATCATTTTCATATTATGACTTTTTTTTTTAAAGATTTATTTATTTTATTACATATCTCCCCCCCCCGCTGCGGCGACGCGCCGAGAGTGGTCACTGCGCAGGCGTGGCTTTCCCCGCTTGTGGGCGGCTTCTGCGTCCATTCACGGACGGCTTTCAGTTCGCGGGTGGCTGGCTGCGCTCCATTCGTGGGCGACCTGCCCTGCCCGTGGCGGCTTTTTGCCCTGTCTATGGCAGCTTCTTGCCCTGCCCACGGCAGCTCCAGCCCGCCCATGGCGACTTGCCATTCTCAAGGCGGTCTGCCCGCTAGGAGAGGTCGCTGGGAATCGAACCCGGGGCCTCCCATGTGGTATGCCGGCGCCCTATCCACTGGGCTATCGAGCCAGCCCCATATTATGACTTTTTATCCATGAACTTGGATCATCTCTCCATTTACTTAAGTCTTATTTGATGTCTCTCACTAAAATTAAATTTCAATAAAATTCGTTTTCCTGATATAGGTCTTCTACATCTTATGTTTATTCCTAGGTACTTTAATTTTTGTTGCTATTATAAATGGCATCTTTTAAAATTATGTTTTCTACTGTTTATTGCTGGAGTATAGAAATACAATAGATTTATATTATTCACCCACTTTGTTAAACTTTTAAAAATTAATTCTAGTAATTTATCCTTTGTGTTTTCTAAGTGAATAATTATATTATTTACAATAATGTCAGCCTTGTTTCTTCCTTTCCAAAACTTATAAATTTTATTTCTTTTCTTTTTCTTATTACACTGGCTAGGACTTCAAGTACAATGCTGGGCAGAAGAGTTGATGTGGACATTTTTGTCTTGTTCCTGATTTTAAAAGGAATGCTTCTAATATTTCATCCTGAAGAATGATGTTTGCTGTAATTTTTTGGTAGAAACTCTTTATCAGGTAGGAAGTTTCATTATGAATTAGTGGTGAATTTTAGCAAATACTTTTTACTACAATTGTTTAGATGATCATATGGTTTCTCTCTGTTATCCATTAATGTGATGAATTATATTAATAGCTTTTCTAATGTTAAATTACCCTTGCATTCCTAGGAGAATCCCAACTTCATCATGGAATATTATCTTTTTTTGTTGTTGTTGAGGTACTGGGACCTCATATGTGGGAAGCTGACGCTCAACCATTGAACCACATTGGCTTCCCTGAGTTAGTTTTTTTGTTTGTTTTGCTTGTTGTTTGTTTTTGTTTTTCAAGAGGCACCAGGAACTGAACCCAGGACCTCCCATGTGGGAGGTGGGTGCCTAACTGCTTGAGCCACATCTGCCCCCATTCTCTTTTTTTACACACTGCTGGATTTAATTTCTAGGATTTTTGCACCTGTGTAAATGAATGCACTTGTCTCCTAATTTTCTTGACCAATTTCATTTCTTTACATTTCTTCAACAGATTTGTCACTGTTGCTAAGCACAGGTCAATTATCTCCAAGTTAGAAGGCCCTTCTTATGTATGCTGGCCACCAAACGGCCTTTGTGTCCTGGCCTTCTGTTCTAGTTTGCTAAGCTGCCTAAAGCAGATACCATAAAACGGGGTGGCTTTTAACAATGAGAATTAACTTACATGCTTACTGTTTTGAGGCTGAGAAAAATGTCCAAATTAAGTGATGCTTTCTTCCCAAAGACCAGGAGCCAGTGATCCTTGACTCCGCTGTCACATAGCAAAGCACATGGTGGCATCTGCTCGTCCTTCCCTTCTCTTTCAGGTCTCATTGCTTTCGGCTTCCATGGCTTTCTTTTTCTCTTCGTCTGAATTTCATTCTCTTATAAAGGACTCCAGTAAGAGGATTAAGACCCACCCGTAACTTAAGATCCTACTCACCAATGAGTCCACACCCACAGGAATGGATTAACTTTAAGAACATACTTTTCTGGGGAACCTATAGCTTCAAACCATCACACCTTCCCCCCTTACATCAGTATACTGTGCCCTGGGTACCAACCACCATGGAGGCCGATACTGTCCTTAGAGGTCAATGTAAGGTAAGCCTGAAGAAGCTGAGCTTCTGAGTGCCTGCCTGGTTGTCAGCCCATATCCCTCTTTTCCCACTCAGAACTCACTCTGTCTGAGAAGCTTTCCTTAATTATCATTCTATGAGCTACCCTGAGGACAGGGACCATGTCTTTTTGTCTCTCTGTCTCCACAGTCTAGCACAATGCCTGTACCCAGTAGGTGCTAATAAAATAATAAATGTTAGTGGAACTGAGTTGACCCAACCCAATTCTGAGCTGTTCTTGGCCCAGCTGACACTAAATTTTCTTTGAAATGTTCTTGAGCCTTTTTAATGGGCATATGCTCTGTGTCCTAAGACAGATAGTAGTCATTTTGCAGCTAAGAATTGTGCCTCCTGAGGAATTTCTCTTGACTTTCCAATGTCAGGGCCTGCCCTACACTAGCCCACAGTCTTTCCAGAGTCTTGCCCCATCTGTGTTTTCAGCCATCCTCCGCACACACTGGGAACTCTGGGTAGGTCTGAATCTGTAATGTTTCCAGGGCAGGCTGTGCCTCTTTGTGATTTTATGCCAAACTTTTGCTTACTCCATGGCCTTTTCTTAGCATGCCCTCTCTCCAATCCCTCATCATCTTGTGAACTCCTCTGTCTTTTAAGTATTGCTCAAATGTCAAAGCCCCCTCTCCTCTTCTCCCCTCTCTTCTTCATCCCCTTGGAGTCAGTCTCTCATCCTCTGTGTTCCCCAGATGTTGTGTACATGCATTCTTTTAAAAGCTTTTTTTAATCCCCAAATGCTTCAGTGTGTATTTCCTAAGATCAGTGTGTATGACCTAAGATAACTACAGTACAATTGCCAAAATCAGGATATTTAACATGGCTACAAATGCTATCATCTAATCCATGGTTCATTTTCAAATTTCATCCATTATCTCTTTACTTTTATTGTAACAACTTCCACATTGTTGCAGAGATATTTGTTCCCATTTCTCTGCTTTCTGTGCACCTGCGTTCATATGATAACCCTGAGTCTGGGGTCATGTCCTTTATCGTTGGTGCCAGTAAGGTGCCTTGTAAGTAGGCTTCATCTCTGTGTATGCTGTGTATGTGTGTGCATGTGTTTACTTAATGAATGAAATTATGTCTTTTGTCTTTGGTTCCTTTAGTCTTCCCTGTATTGCCCTCCCCTCCTCACCCACGGGCTCTCTCCCACACTTGGTGGATCCATGCCCTCTTTCTCTCTGAATCCTTATACCAGGGGTTCTTAACAAGGGGTCCGTGAGCTTGAATTGAAATTCAAAAAAAAACTTTACTCTTGTGGGGACGTGTTGGTGTGGGTGTGATAGATTTATTAAATAATACACAGTATAGTGTGGACTTAGCAAGGGGTGCGTGGTTGGCAAAGGGATCCGTGGAACAAAAAAGGTTAAGAACCCCTGCCTTATACCTCATTTCTGAGCTTTCATTTAAATGAAGTAGTAAATGACTTACAGTGGCTTTTAGTGTCCCTCCTCCCAGGGGTAGATACTGAGGGATATTTAAAAAGTATATGTCACACCCTTCCTGTCATCAAGGGCTTCAGTTTCTAGTGTCCTGTGTATTTTTTTTTTTCCTCAAAGGCCCACACTGTGCCTTGCCCCCAGTCTGTGCTTGTTGACTTTAGTTAGGTGAATTAACGCAAGCATGGAAAGACAGCCCCTGAGATGACAGCCCAGGGTTCAACCATTCTCCAGTTAGGCCATTTGGCCACATAATCAAGGGCTGGTTGTGATGTTCCAAACCAGGGGTATTATATTATTTTCCTTTAGCTCCTTTAAAGCTAACATGCAGTTCTGAGAAGCATGTCAGACTAAAATCTTGGACTGACTGTTTTACGAAGGGAAAAATATCACAAAGAGACCAAGGAGAGAAATTGAAAAAGGCCTGAAACACATCTCATGGGGTTTCACTAATTTAAAATGCTTGACTTTTTAGCTAGCGTCATTTATCCCTTAAATGCTTGGAGTGCCATGGGAAGAAAATTCTACAGAATTTGTAGACAAGTTCCCTGCCCTCAGTAAACTTATAATTTATGTCATGTGCTTTATTTAGCTTTTAGCTTTCAATCATTCTCCCATTCTTTATTGAGCCCTCTGATTCCTCTCACTGTTCTTATGTTTATTTAATTGCACTATCAATGATAAACCTTTGTGGAGCACCAGTAATATGCATGACAATGTAAAAAACTTGAAATTAGGCCCCAGTGGGCTTGTAATATAAGCTTGACTAGGTTTCTGTGTTTTTCCATCTATCTGTTGTCTTTTGTGCTTTCCTCGGTGTTGTATTCACAAGGAGTCACAATTCACCTATTCTTTTGCAAAATCTTTCTTTCTTTTTCTTTTTTTTTAGGCCCTCATACATACGAAGCAGGTGCTCAACCACTGAGTTACATCAGCTCCCCACCAATCTCTTTCTAAGTTCCAGACTCTTCTTACGCCCTCATTTGAACCTTAGGCCTCCTGTCCCTTTTCTTCAGTGAGGTATTTCAGAACAAGAACCCTGTCTTCAAAATGGTTTGATCCCAGTGGAAAACAGACAGAAAGACCCTGGCTTTCTATCCTCTTCTGGGTCCCAGGGCCCAGTCACTCCTAAGTTCTCCTCAGAGGTTCCTAAAAAGCCACCCACAGGCAGAGGACAAATCCAATGGCCAAACAGGCCAAAAATCTGCTCCAACTCTCACCTGCTCCTGCCAGCAGTGAAGGGTAGCGGCTCACGTGCCAGTGTCAATCCTGACAGCTGGCTGTGCACATCAGGATAAATAAGCCTGGGCCACCCGATCCCTTGCAGGGCTCCAGGGGAGAGGCAGCGAGGGGCTGCTCTGTTACCAGGATCTTGCCTCCATGGGACTGGTTTCTTGGGGATAATTAATGCTTCTCTGCCACGGCCCCAAATCAAACCCAGCCGGGCTTATGTTATGACACCTTGTGATATTTGTTGACACTGTTTTTCCTACTCAAATTGCCATCCTGTCTTGCGGAGGGAGGAGGAGCGTGTGGTGTGGAAGCCGTGAGAGGAACGTAAGGAAAGGACGCAGGTCACGTCTCACTTCTCCCCCCGGACCAGAGCTAGGCTGCTCCCTATTGCGCCTTTAGTTTAGTCCAATCTCGTTGGCGTCTCAATCCCTGCCCTCCCTCCTCCCTCCAGGGTTCTGGCCCCTTCCCCAGGGAGGTGATTTTTCACAGTGAATCTGCTTGTCCCTGACTTATACCTTTTAGCACTCTCGTAATTTCAGCCATTGTTTCACTTTTAAATGCACAT
>PVKH010041922.1:0-10880 GCA_004027955.1 Chaetophractus vellerosus
AAAAAAAAAAAAAACAAAATTATGTAAAAAGGCAAAAATTTTTTTTCTGTGTAGCTTCTAATAAATGCTTAGCATGCAATAAACATTAAGCAATAAAATATGGATTGGGTTAATCATAATGTATCTAAAAATATATTTTATTACATTTGTGTCTACTTAAAATTTTGTATTATAAAAACCGATATGTCACTAATTTATGGTCTTTTCTAATATTAATAATTAAATCTATGAAATCAGATTATTTTAACTTTTAAATAAATATAGTGGCAATAAACTAGCAGAGAACATCAAATACGTATGGTCAAAATTAAACTAGCAATACTTTAAAGTAAAGAATTTCATATTAAAATAAGGTTTTCCTCTAATGGAAAATTCCCTAAGCCTTTCCATAAACACATTTAAAATAGTAAAAGAAAAGAAGGGAATAAAATATAATAAATAAAGGCAAGCTATATAAAGATGTCCTAAATGTGGATAAAACTAAATGGACAACATGGGTAAAAATAACATTTAGAAGTACCACTCTTAAACTACAGCGTAGCAGTATCTGAATTATGTGCCCTTTAATTTTTGCAAAAGATGGATAGCTTATTAAGGGGAGTTATCTGTAACCATTATAATTGATAGTAGCTGAAGGCAGTCAGGTCATAATTTCTATTTAATGGGTAGGTTAGTAAGGAGACAGAGTCTGCAGAAGCATTTTAAAATAAGTGCCTAGAAAGTTTACACTTATGTCCAATGTATTATCGACATTCTAGCGTTTTCTATGTTGAATTCTTTGATAGGGGAAAAACCAGCTGCAGCAAGACACATAAATTGTTAAATCAAAATCTTGACTTAACCAATAACTAGAAAAATCTTATTATAATAAGTCGAAAAGGATGTTCAACTAACCGTTTGATGGTCCATTTCTGCGCTCTTGTTCTTTAGCGCTTGTGGGAGAAGTAAATGGGCTCATTTGACGTGTTCCAGTTGTTGGAGAATAAGTTGTAATACTCTTCATCCTTTTCATTTTTGAAAGATCAAATGACTGGAAATAAATAATAATTTTGGACAGAAAAATTTATGTTTAGTTATAGATCTTTGAAAATACTTTTGAAAAGCCAGCAAAATCCAAACCAATATTCTTGTGCTTGTTCTTTCTTTTCACATTTCAAATATACTCAACTATCACTTCAGAACCATTAATATCCTTTCAGATTATATAGATGTTTCTGGTCTTCACAATAAAGGCATCTTTTTAATGTTTATGAAATTTTAACATTAAAGGGTTACTACCTTCTGAGATTGTACTTCCAAAAAAGTCAGATATGGCTAACTCTCCCAACCACAACCTGACATTTGTGCTCAGCTGAACCTGTAATAAGGGGCCAGGCTAGGGAAACTCCCAGAGCTGCCAATTAACCAAGACCTACAAGGAAATCCCAGAAAGGATCGGTGTTGTCCCAATCTGTCACAAAGTTGCTCTGACTACAATATTCTTACCTTAATGATAACCAAAATAATTTTCAAACAATTGAGCCTGGCATTTAAGGTCTTTGAGAATTGGCCTATTCTACACAAATCCTCTCTGCAGCAAACTCCTCTGATTTCCCATAGACCTTGTACATAACTCTTCTTGCTGTTAACATGTTTCAATAATTTTTTACATTTCTGCCGGCCCTGTAAGAATTTGGACGTCTTAAAATAATTGCAATTTCTTCTTTTATGAACCCTAGAACTTAAAAATATGTGATGAATGAATGACTTGAAAGGAACAAGTCCAGTAAACTTGGCCAAATCACTTTACTCAGATATATTCATTCGTTCATTAGTTTGCTCGTCCAATATTAACTGGCGCACACAGTTTCAGTTACTAAACTACACATATATTTGCACCTCAGCCTATTCTGAGATTCTAGTCTGGAACATCATCTTTCTTATCTTCTCTAAGATCCGATCTTAGTTTAGTTTATGTCCCCTTTGTAATACATTTCCTCCAAACACCCATTATCACACTATTTAATTGCTCTTTCTTCTGAATTCCCGTAAAAGTTGTTTTCCATACTGCTTACTGGTCACCCAGTATTTGCTAACTGATATATATGGACAAATATAACAAATTGTTCTGGTCTCAAGTAGCTTCTACTAAAAACTAAACAACAGAAAAGAGGTCTTAAGGTAGTATGTGTGTTACAGAAATTCAGAGGAAAGAGAAAATCAAAGTGGGATGCAATAATCCATCACAAAAGGAAAAGGGAAGGGTGAGACGTAGGATAAGTGAAGGTAAAAGCCTTTTAAAAAATCTGAAATCTAGAGGTAGAACAGACAGCATAAGGTAGATATAGGGGATAAAGGCTCTTGGTATGTTGCAAACATAATAGAATTAAACTGTAGCTTGGTAGCTGACTTAAAATAGCTACATAATTCTGCATGGTCAACTATCCTTTATTTAAACAAATATATTTTTAAAGATTTATTTTTATTTATTTATATATCCCCACTTGCTGCTTGTGCTCACTGTGTTCATTTGCTTTTTGCGTTTTCCCGTGTCTGCTTATCTCCCCCTGCTGGGTCAGCTCACCGGCGGCAGCTTGCCTTCACCAGGAGGCACCGGGAACCAAACCCGGGGCCTCCCACGTGGTAAACCAGGGCCCAACCAACTGAGCCACAGCCGGTTCCCTATCCTTTATTTTTAATACTTGTGGCAGAAATAGTGACCATGTCACCTTTTTAAATGATCTTGGTATTACTTCTAGAATCTATAGCATCAAATGCATAGTAATAAAATCTTCTTTACAGTTAAGATTTTAAATGATAAATACTTCTTTGTATTGGGGAACAAAAGGCATTCTATTCTTTCTATTATGTAGCTATAGTAGCCACAAAGGTAAGCAATATCTTAAAAAAAAAAAAATCAAACTCTAATATCAAGTTATAACTCTAAGGCAATATCTTCTTTTTTGTTTCCCCTAGGGTAAAAGGGTTTTAAGTCTCTTTATCAGGTAGTTACTATTACTCTCCATCTTGAGTTTTCACCTATTTATATGTATTCAGTCATAAACCATGACATTTATCCAACACCTACCATACTTTTCCAAGAATTTACTGCCAGAACTATTTCACTGTGGATGTACAATAAATGAAAGTCACTTTCCTAATGTACATTTATGTCAATCTGTTTTTCTATTTTCACCAAAAAACGACTTTATCCAATTGCAAAATGTCTAAACATTCCAACTATAGATCATACATTTGTCCTTGAAAACAATTTTCTAGCTTTCAGAAAATAACTGTTTGTGTGTGTGCATGCACCACCCTTTAAAAATACTGAGGCTTCTCTTTTTCTTTCTTTTGGTTGCTAGTGTTAAAAAGAAAAATATCTGTCTATATCATTATATGGGGGGGGGGGGAGGGAAAGAAAATCTATCTTTCCCTACTATCCCACTAAATATTCTTCAGTAAACAACACATTTTAATATATCTGCCTACTGGTATGTACTTCCCTAAGTTTTCTTTCCCCTCAAGATTTTACCAAGATCCTCTAACTTTTAATCCATGAAGATGCTTAGAAGTGATTCTACATGAAGTCCAGAAATTATCTAAAAATCTCCATTCTGCCATCCCCCAAACTAGCCTGCTCATTAGTCTCCCACAACGGAAAGAGTTAAGAAGACTGAGATCTGAGAGAAGACTAAGATCTGAGAGAAGACTGAGATCTGAGAGAAGACTGAGCTACTAATTGAGAAGTTGGGCCCTTTTCCCACTCAACAAAGTAAGTGCTATCTACCAGACTGTTAGAAAAACAGAGGAAGAAAAAGCGAAATGAATAGATTTGGTTAGAGAAGGGAGAAGATTCAAAATGCAAACAACTTATTTAAGGAAGATTGTAAGGAAATAGAAATCATAAAATAAGTTACAACTACTTCTAAAGTAAAGTTACAACTACTAATATTTATGGCATCCTTAGAGATATTTAACATTGCTAAACAGAAAAATACCATGTTTTAAGATTCTGTCCATGACCAGTTCAAATACCACTATACTTTTACAAGGAGGTCAAACCTTGAATATTAGCAAAACTGAAATTTGGGCATTGATTTTTTTTAGCCTTAAAAAAATCAGTGTTCTCTCCATAATTTCAGATGGAAATGGCATTTTCCTTCAATATTTTTCACAAATTGTAGCTTGTTTCTTCACTTTGCTTAAAGCATATTCTACCAAAAAGGTGCCTGCATTTTATTGATTTTTACCTATTGTAAACAGTCTAGAAAGTACTAAGGACTTTTTCAGGATGAAATATGAGATATAAAAGATCTGCTGTTATTATTATGAACTACTAGCCTATTCTGTCACTGAAATATTTAAAACACAGGTACTACGGGTATTTGGACAACAAAATTATATATAAGAGAAAAAAGAATAAAAGCAGCTAAAGGGCGAGAATTCTTTATAACTTTATAATTGGTTAATTAGGTTATTGGCATATCTCACCAAGATATAATTATCATAAATTATGTGTACTAATTACGGAATTTGCATTAGAAAATTCTAAAACTCTAACACTAGCTACCTCAAGGACTTTCCAAAATTTGGGCTTATGGTTCTTAAAAGAGTCCCAGATATCAACTAATTTAATTTCTTCAGCTGCCACAATTACAATTTATTGGTTCTAAAAATAGTTGGAATTTTCTTGTTGTTTTCATGTAGTTAAATAGAACAAAAGAATTCTACACGTATCTCGGTGATTTTACAGGGATAGCAGGGAAAGAAAATGACCAATACATTAGATCTGTGGTGATGAAAATGTTCTATTTCCTGACTAGGTGTTTGAAACAACACAGCGGTATACATTTGTTAAAACCCATCGAACTATACACTCAAGATCTGTGATTTTCACAACATTAAAATTTCACCTTCATAAAAAAATTAACAGGAAAATAAAAGAAACATTGGCTAAAAAGTTGATACACTGGTTTTTCTATTTGTACATTGTTCTCCCACAATTTTAATATATTAAAATATTAAGATATTAATTTTAATATTGAAGATATCATTATTCTACTTGCAGTAGAAATTTCTTATGAAATATTTTCATGGCTATTTCTTATCATGCCTTCATACACCTTGTATTATTCAGAAGAAAAGATGAAGTGGGTTCTATACCAAATAAATTTTTGTTTATTGAAGTATGGTTTATGTACATTAAAGTGCACAACGCTTAAGTGCTCAGCTTGATAAGTTCTGATAATTATATACACGAAGGCAACCACTATCCAAGAGACAGAGCACTTCCATCACCACCTTGTACCCCTTTCCAGTTAATTTCCCCTCCTGAGCCCAGAGGGAACCACTTTCTAATTCCTATAACCACAGGTTAGTTTTGCCTATTTTTGAACTTCATATAATAGAGTATGTAACTTTTGTATTAGGCTTCTTTGCTCAACATGTTTTTGAGATGACTGACATTGTTGCCTTGTTAAGTAGTTGGTTTCTTTTTATTTTTCAATAGTGTTCCTTAGTATAAATATACCACAATTTGTTTCTCCATTTTCCTATTGATGGGCATCTGGGATTTTTACTTTTCTCCAGTTTAGGCTTTTATGAATTAACTTTCTAAGAACATTCTTATACACATCTTTTGTAGATACATGTTTTCATTTATTTGGGGGTATCTAATAGTGGAATTGTTAGGTTATGGGATGGATATAGGTTTAACTTTATTTTTAAAATGCCAAACAGTTCTCCAAAGTGTTTGCATCTTTTTAAACTCCCACCAATATAAGAGAGTTCCAGTTATTCCAGTTAAATACATTAATCAAGCTTAACATCACAGAGAGAAAATCAGGTATTATGTGCCTACTGATACAATGTAATAGAAGGGATCCATCACACAATCTATAATACATTTTGCCAAAAAACTGAATGAATTTGTTGAAGCCTGTAAAACTAATTACCAATTTATAGGAAATAGAAGTGATAGAAGAATATGTCAAATATGTGTCCAACAAGTATACAATCAGCAAAATCCAAATTGGGGAAAACTCAGTTCTTTTTCAACAAAGTTAGAAAGAATGATAAAGGGGGAGAGTAGAAATTTATAAGATTAAAAATCTAAAGATCCTGATTTAACAACAACAAGAAACAGACAAGCCTTTTATTAACTAAGAAAAGTGAATTTTTAATTAAAAACCTTCTGACAAAGAAATTCTAGGCCTGGATTGCTTCTTTGATGAGTACTATCAACATTCTTAGAAAAAAAAAAAATCTGGGGCCGGCTCGATAGCCCAGTGGATAGGGCACCGGCATACCACATGGGAGGCCCCAGGTTCGATTCCCGGGGACCTCTCCTAGCAGGCAGACCGCCTTGAGAATGGCAAGCCGCCATGGGCGGGCCAGAGCCGCCGTGGGCAGGGCAAAAAGCTGCCACGGACAGGGCAAAAGCCGCCACGGGCAGGGCAGGTCGCCCGCGAATGGAGCGCAGCCAGCCACCCGCGAACTGAAAGCCGGCCGTGAACAGACGCAGAAGCTGCCCACAAGCGGGGAAAACCGTGCCTGCGCAGTGACCACTCTCGGCGCGTCACCACAGCAGGGGGGAAGGGGAGATATGTAATAAAATAAAAATAAATCTTTAAAAAAAAAAATCTGCTCCTACACAATGTCTTTCAAAAATACTGAAGAACACGTGGAGGCCGGTGCTTATCCTGCTCTGGCAGCACAAGCAGCCTCAGGAGCTATTCTGTGGCTGGAGTTGGAAGCTCCAGTACCCAAAAATGGGGGAGGAAGAGACTGTTGGCTACTAACTTCAGCTACTGATTAGTAAATTTGGCTGGCTAACATATAACCCTAAGAACAGCTAAAGTTTGAACCTGTCCAAGACAGAAAGAGGCTGGTAGCTGCCATTTTAAGTCCACCTCTGGCATAAGGGGAAGCAAGGCTGACCATAAATCACAGTGAAGGTAGGGACTGGCTTCTTTACACCCAGATCAGATTGCAATCCTAGCTTAGGCTCCAGCCCCACCTCTGGCAGGAAAGAGGCTGGGGGGACCTGCACTGGCTTCTTTGGGTAACTGCAGGCACTTTTGGCCAGCACAAACTCAAGAGTCTGGGGTTCCATCCCCACACCCCAATAGTGTAGGAGGGCCGATGTGAAGGAAGAGCTTGTGCATTTTTTTAAAAATATTTTTCACTTTTTTAATACCCCAATTTTTTTCTTTTACTTTGCTTTGGTATTAATTTCTCTAAATTACTATGTATTTTATTTCTTATGTTTAAACCTATTGTTATTGTTTCATTTTCCTATTAATCGAATTTGGCAATATTCTTGGCTTCATTTTTGAAGAGGTTTTGGATAACAAAAGGATTACAACTATGGCAGGGAAGGATCAATGGGTTGGAATGTCAGTGATGGGGGTACATGGGAGGAAGTTCACCTGGGCATACATATAAGGTATATAAATATGTTCAAATGTTCATGAGGCATTGCCACAGTGAGTAGATTCACACAACAACCGAAAGATTGAATTCCCATCCTGGGGAGCTCTGCCACAATCTCTAATGGAACAGCAACAATCCCCCAAGTACAAGAGCAATGACTAGTGAAGAAAGATGGTCCATTGATGGTCCCTTGATATTGACAACTATGCTTATGAGCCTTTTGCTCTTGAATTTGCAACTTAGCCTAGTGTTGTAGAGTGCCTACGAGTTACCTCCAGAGAGCCTCCTTGTTGCTCAAATGTGGCCTCTCTCTAAGCCAAACTCAGCATATAAATGCATTACTTTCCCCTCCAGAGAGGGACATGACTCCCGGAGATGAGCCTCTCTGGCACTGAGGGATTACTACTAAGCACCCGCTGGTGATACAACTGGAAAAAGACCTTGAATAAAAGGGGGAAAAGGCAAAAACAAATGAGTGTATATGGCTAAGAGACTTCAAAATGAGTCAGGAGGTCATCAGAGAGGTAACGCTTATGCACGTCTCAGCATGATCTCATGGACGGCCAAGGTAGATGCTACCCCAAATAGTGGCTCCTGAGGGCTCCAGAGACACCCAGGTCCTAAGGTCATGGCAGATAGCTACAGAGTTTGGTGCCTTGCCACTGGGCCCTACTTTGGAGTTTGTGCTCCAGAGTGTGACAGAGTTGGACTCAGATGTGACTTCTCTACACATGCCTCTTCTGTCCCTTTTATTTGAACCTATGGTTGGTGCTGGAGTTCGTAGGTGTACATCCAAGAGACTTTAATCTCTGGGCTTTCCATGTGCCAGCTGGGTCCTGAGCCTCAGTGGAGATGCTATACCTACTCTCCAGTTCATTGGACTCATCCAGAACAACTAACAAGGAGATGAGGATGGACAACCAACACACCAAGGAACTGAGAGAGTCTACAGCTGCAAGGAAGAGTCCCATCCATTAGCCATATGGGATCAAAGGCCCCTCTCAATTAGAGGTGAAGTGGGCATCACCATCCCAGAATCCTCAGGATTGAGGAATAAAATATGGACTAGAGTGGACTTACAGGTATTATCCTACAGACTTATTGTGATTCTAGCAATGGAAGAAATTATATCATTGATGTGGAGACAGTGGCCACTGGAGGTGCTGTAGTCAGAGAGAGGGAAAAGAGGTACAATATGGGGACATTTTCAGGACTTGAAATTGACCTGAGTAATATTGCAATGAGAGATATAGGCCATTATATATCTTGCCATAACCTACAGAATTGAGTGGGAGTGTAAACTATAATGTAAATGTAAACTATAATGTATGCTTAATTGCAATGCCCCAGGATGTATTTATCAATTGCAATGAATGTGCCACACTAATGAAGGATGTTGTTTATGTGGGAGGGTGTGGGAGGTATAGGGAGCAGGGCATATGGGAATCCCTGTATTATTTGTGTAACATTTACGTGATCAAAGAATCTTAGAAAAGAAAAAAAAGAAAACAGATAAATACACAGATATATGGCTACCTGGTTAGAATAATACAGCAAATGTGGCAAAATGTTAAAATTGGTGGCTCTGGGTATCAGGGTGGGGTGGAGTGGTGGTGGTATGCTGGAGTTCTCTGTATGGCTTTTGTGTTATTTTTTGTAATTGTTCTGTAAGTTTGACATTATCTCAAAATAAAAAGTTAAAAAAAATGAGGGCGAGTTTAGCATATTCACAGATAAACAGAAACTGAGAGAGTTTGTAACCAAGAGACCAGTCTTGCAGGAAATACTAAAAGGTGTGCTACAGTCTGAAAAGAAAAGACAGGAGAGAGAGGCTTGGAAGAGAGTCTAGAAATGAAGCAGCACCAGTAAATATCAGTAAAAGTAACTAAAAGTGTCAAAAGAGTTGTGAAAATAAAATATGGCAGATAAACCCCCAAGGTCAAAATGGGTGAAATAAGAACTGTCTTTATAGTAATAACATTGAATGTTAATGGGTTAAACTCTCCAATCAAAAGACACAGACTGGTGGAATGGATAAGAAAATATGAGCTCTATATGCTGTCTGCAAGAGACTCACCTTAGACACCAATAGACTGAAAGTGAAAGGCTGGAAAAAGATATTCCACACATGCAGTAACCAAATAAATAAAAAATAAAAAAATTTAAAAAGCTGGAGTAGCTATACTTAGATGAAATAGACTTTAAAAGACACTACTAATGCACAATCTGAGGAGGAAGTCAGGAAAAAAATTCCATTTACAACAGTGACTAAAAGAATCAAATATTTAGGAATAAATTTAACCAATGATGTAAAGCACTTGTATTCAGAAAACTACAATGCACTGTTAAGAGAAATTTAAAATGACCTAAATAGATGGAAGAACATTCTATGCTCAAGGATTGGAAGACTAAATATCATTTTAAGATGTCAATTCTACCCAAAGTGATATAGAGATTCAATGCAATCCCAATAAAAAGTTCACCACCTTTTTAAAAATAAATGGAAAACATGATTATAAAATTTATTTGGAAGGGTAAGGGGTCCCAAATAGCCAGAAACATTTTAAAAAGGAAAAGCTAAGTTGGAGGACTCTCACTTCCGGACTTTAAACCATATTACGTAGCTACACTGGTTAAAAAACAGCATGGTACTGGCAAAAAGACCGACATATAGACCAATGGAACCAAACCGATGGTTCAGAAACAGACCAGTACATTTATGGTCAAGTGATTTTTGACAAGCCTGTCAAACACACCCAACTCTTGCAGAACAGTCCACTCAACAAATGGGAGAGAGAGAACTGGATATCCATAGCCAAGATTAAATCAAAATGGATCAAAAACCTAAATATAAAAGCAAGAACCATAAAGCTTCTTAGAAGAAAATGTAGGAAAACATCTTCAAGACCTAGTGGTAGGTGGTGTATTCTTAAAAGAGATAAGAGGAGGACTGAGATGGACTACTGATGCTTAATGTATATAGAAGTTTTAAAATTAACGTTATTGTAAAAGTGTGGAAATGTATAGAGTTGATAGTAACACATTACACTGAGTAACAACTGGTTTATAAATGTGAATGTGGCTGGAAAGGGTATTCTAGGGATGTAACTGTCAATTGAAAGAAAGCTAGAGAATAATCTAGGGACTGAATAACAGTAAACCCAGAGGTGGATGAGAATTGTGGTTGGTGGTACAGATGCAAAAGTGTCCTTTGTGAGCTAGAGCAGATGCATGTCACTACTGCAGGGTGGCAGGAATGTGGAGAAGCATGGGAAAAATACAACTGGAGTGACCTATGGACTGTGGTTAACAGCAATACTGTAACATTCATGCATCTATGCCAAAGATATACTGTGTTGATAATGGGAGGGAGTATGGAAATAGTGTGCCAGTATATGCAATGGACCATGGTTAGTGGTAATAGTCTGATGATATTATCTAATAATCTGTAACAAATGTTCCAC
>PVKH010041923.1:0-10885 GCA_004027955.1 Chaetophractus vellerosus
CTGCTTGCTTCTGTGGCTCTCTCTCTTTTCTCTTTCTAGTCATTCTATTTATAAATAACTCCAGTAAGAGGATTAAGACCCACCGTGAATGAGGTGGGCCATACCTTAACTGAAGGAGCCTCATCAAAAGATTCTACACAATGGGTCTATACCCACAGGAATGGATTAGATTTAAGAATGTCTCTTTCTGGGGTACATAAAGCTTCAAACCACCACACTGCTCTGTTGCATCTTCCTCTATAGGCACTTGGTCTTGGTCTCCGTCTTTTCAGCTACTTTAACTCCTTCATCTACTTTGCATTTTCCAAAAATGTGCTGACAATATATGAGTTAGTACTTAAAAAAAAAAAAAAAACCTTTTCTCACCTTTGGGTGGGGTTTCAGGTGGGAATAGAGATAAATGCGTTTCCTCAGGACACCACATTAACCATCATGAACTTAGTGTCCCTCCTTCCTGGGCTCCACTTACTTAGAATGTGCTTCATCCTCTCTTCTGTTTAATCAAATCATAATCACCCCTCACAATCCAGCTGAACTCTCCCTCTTTCCCCCACCCCTTTATTTATAGAACCTTTTATTAAGCACCAGCTCTGCACTAGCTAATGTGCTTGCCCTTGAGCTTACACAAGACTGACTCCTATTCTAATTCTTGAGTCTAGCTTGCTGTCTAGTGGGGAGACTGCTGAGCCATTTTAGACAATTGGATAATGGAATTCATCGGGGTAAAGTACAAAGCTTATGAGAATATGGAGGAGAGCTTAAGCCGCCTGGAAGAGTCAGGAAGACTTCCTAAAGGAGGCAGAATTTGATTGACTCTTAAAAAGAGAAACAGGGAGTGAGATAAAGCATGGAGAACTGTGTTATCCGACTATCTCAGTGTTATAGAATGTGGACTTCCACTGTCATTTAAAAATTTATGACTTTACCATTTTTTATGTGTGAAACCCAAACGTTGCCAAGTCCTCCAGTCTTGGTTTCTTTAATAGTCAAACACAGTCCTCCAAATGCAACCTTCAATATTTACATACCTGAAAGGAAGAAGGACTTTGTCCATCTTGCTTGCCTCAAGTGTTGACCCAGTCCCTTTCTTTTTCAGCCCTCAAACACACTAAAGAAGAGTGCGTGTTATAGCCCTTTCTGAAAACTTAAGAAAAACAGAAGGGGACTACAGCTCAGTCTATAAGCCCAGGAGAGGCTGTTCCTTTCTCCTGGGGGGATTTTTGGGGGGCTCATTTTCTCTCCTATGTCACTTCTCTCTATTTCTTTTCTTCCCTGAGTTCCACGTATTTACTAAACTTCCTTCCTTTTGAGTTCCTAGGGGAAACCACCCAAATTCCTATTAATTTATTAGACAGCCTATTTCAGTTTTCCTGGTTGAAATTAATTGTTTCCGCCTGTGAGTTTCTACAGGGTTGTCTCCCTTGATTAAGAAAAGTTCATCCACCATCTTTTAGCTGTGGACTTGCCACTGGCCTCCACCAGAGATAAGTCTCTGGGGTTGAGGACCTTGACTCATTAATGTTTATAAAACAAAGCATCATGTTTCACTCAGAGTAATTATTCAAATAAATCATTCTACGTGAATTCCTGAAAGCTCAAGTTCTTACAAAAATGAAATTGCATTTAATCCATGCATGGTGGTTTCTTCAGCCTCATACAAAACAGTTTGATTCTTAAGCTGTTTTTTTTTTTCTCCTGAGATGGCTACCTCATCTGTTTGCTTGTTGTTTTTGTGTGTTGTTTGTTTTAGCTCATTGTTTTCACTCGTTGTCTGCTCTTTGTTTTTGTTTGTTGTCTGATTGTTGTTTTTTGCTCATTTTCTGCTGGTTGTCTGTCTTTTTTTTCTTTAGGAGGCACTGGGAACTGAACCTAGGGCCTCCCATGTGGGAGGCGGGTGCTTAACCACTTGAGCAACATCCACTCCCCTCGAGCTATTCTAAACTGAGGTTCTTCCAATAAATCACAATCAGTGGAGGTAAATGTAGCACAAGATCCAAGATTTTAACACTCTGCATGCACAGCCCCTGTTGGAGTCCTTCGTTTCCTTTTTCTCTAGTAGCCATAGTTGTCACAGGATACGGCAAATAGATTTCCCCTCCTTGCCTCCATCAGGTGGCATCAGCACTGGGCAAAGAAACTCCATAATCAAGGCCTCTGCAGAGGTCAGTGATGCCAAGTGGGATGGTGGTGGGATTGGATGACATGTGAGACGGTGATAAAAGGGTGACTGATTGGTAAATGGTATGGACACACCTTTCTTCAGGGGACTGAAAGTTTACAGCGTCTTCACCTATGCTCTTCTTTCTGTGATATTTTATTCTTACTTCATTGACCAGTGGCAGCAGGATTCAGTTTGACCAATTCTACAAAGGATCCTTCCGTCAGCTGGGGTTGGCCAGTGGCTCTTGCCACAAAAGACAATGTAATGGTGTTTCAGGTATCCACAGGACATGGTCAAGCAAGCGCTGGCCTGTTTGTTATGGTGAAGGTATTTCTTCCTTGGGATTTGCATCTATGATCTACAATCCACGAAGGAGACTGACTTTAGCAATGCGGGGAGTCTCTGCGTTCAATCAGCTGGAGGTCTTAAAAGCCAGAACCGAGGAGATTAGAGGTTTGAAGAGGAATTCAGACTCCACTGCAGCATTGGCTTTTGCAGGAATTTTCAGCCAGCCAGCTTTCCTTAGGGAATTTTGGGTAGGGATTTCAGCATCACCTTTATTGGAGTTTCCAGCTTGTGGCCTGCCCTGCAGAGTTTGGACTCGCCAGCCTCCACAGCTGCAGGAGCCAATTCCCTGTAATATCCTGTTGGTTCTCTTTTGTAGAATCCTGACTAATACAGATACTAACGACCAGTTTCTCTCTATAAGTCCTGACAGGTTACCTGGTGGGTGGCATGGTCTCATTAAAAACATTTTTATTAGTGAGTTTTCAAATCAATAGCCATCCATCCAAAATGATGGTAATAATGATGAAACGTAGGCATTTTTCTTTTGAAAATAAGCAAAATTTTATGCTGTTCTTTCCCTTCTGATGAGCAGTCTTAAGCATTTTGAAGAAAAGGCTTTTCTTAGGAAATAGCTATTTGATACAGTGCTTGAATCTCAAGAAGTGTGAGATTGCTGGGTTAATTTTTTTCTTCCTTTAAGGACATACTTTAGCTTCTCTGTAGGTGTTTAGATTTCTGAAAATCTATCATTTTTTTCCCCTCCAAAATTAGGAAATATCACCTCCACTTGCACAGCCAGATGTTATGTAGCTTTTTGAGACAATTTGGTGATGTTCTTGGTAACTGGCCATTCTCATGGGAAGTAGCCCAACCATACGGCTGACCTGAGCAGTGGGTCCTTAGAAGTGCAGAGTTAGCGCAGTTGCAGATGCAGTGTGGGGCAGACCTCCAGTAGCACCAGGCCGGCTGGTAAATTCAGGCCTGTTTGCAAGGCTGCTCTAGAGTGGGGCCTGGTTTTCCCACTGTTCTTTGGATTGAGGAAGCTGGTTTAGATTCTCCAGATGTGCTCAGCTCTGGTTTCCAGCAGAATTGCCACTCTTTCTAAGCTGAATAACACAAGGCTTCTCAAAGTTGACTTTCAGTAAGCTATTGGAACAATTTGTTCTGACAAGAAGCCAACCTGAAAATGGAGAAGTGATGTGAAATCACAGCAATCCCTACACCACTTAAAATTTCCCTTCTATGAAATAGTTAGTGTATAAAATTTATTATGGAATAGTTGTGAGATTCCAGTTCCAAGATAGTGACTCATGAGTCCACTCCCTTTTATTGAGATAATTAGCAGCAGGAGGAATTCAGAAGGTAGATAAAGCTGGAGCCTAGGCAGTGAGGCAAAAAGGAGACCTAAGGAAAGGGAAGCTGGATCACTGAGTTGGACTGTTGTGGTGAGGTAGGAAGGCAGGGGGTGCATGGGCATATTGGCATCAGAGCCAGGACCCTGGGCTGGGGAGGACTGAAGAACCATCTACTTAGCTGGGATCCATGAGTCAGTTCAGGTTCTCTGTGGTGCTTTCTATTAAAGACCAAATGTCCACATCTCTGGGACCAAGATAGTTTGTGCCTTGGGGGAGGAGTGGCCACAGCTCTGAGTTGTAAAATCAGAAGGGTAGAAAGGCATTTGGCTAGAGAATAGGAAACAGGGAAAGCTGCCTCGTAAACTGTAGTTTATCTGCAAAGAGCATGATGAATTTACTGGCCTTCCTTGAGGGAAGGAGAACTTAATAAATATCCAGAGACAAGAGATGGAGAATGAAGATGAATTGGGCAGAGACCATTCTTACTAATTTAAGGTATGCAAAAATGTCATTGCTATTGACCACAGTGTGCCGGCTTTGCTGTTGGATGTCAGCAAATATAAACGTATTGAGAAAAGAGTCACTCAGGACCTTATGCCTTCAACCCTGCTTTCCTCAAAAGGCCTTTCTGTGCTGCAGCTAGGAATTCTCCTAGGAGGGAGATTTTTCAGGAACCCAACCATCTAAATTTGGGAGGGATTCTGCTGTTAGCTCCTATATATAAAAACATAAGCATTAAATTCATCGTTGTGCGTATGATAGAGTATGTCTAATGGGACAGTGGAAACGATTTGTGATTCAATTATTAATATGTTAGCACTGTCGATACATTTAACAAAGCGCATTTCCCTTCAATAGAAGACAGCCATTAGCCTCTTCTAAACTAAGCGCATCAACTTTAGTAATTTAAGTAGATTCATTCTATAACTGTATAATGTTTATTCTTAACATGTCCTCCTATTCAGTGGGCCCCCTCCCCAACCGCTGAACCATTTGGTTTTCTTATCTAATGCAAAGGAAAAAAATAGAATATTCTCTTTCTTTATTTTCTTTTATAATACTTTCTAAAAATGGCCCTTAACTCAAGACACGTCAAATATTTGGCTGTAGACAGTAGTTTAGACTTTAGTTTTTGAAGGGGTTGTTATGGGCATCAAATACAGGTGGGGCCCAATAAAATCTGTAAGCTGCCTTGTCAGACTGTCTCGATTTCTGTTTGGGTACAAGGTCTTTTCTGTTTCAGCAGAGTAGGTGCTCTCTGTAAACTTTTATTCTGGTTAAAAATTTAAAAGGGAGCTGCTTGTAATGTCTTAGCATTAACTTAAGCTATAGAAGGTCTATAAAACAATCATTGAGATGCTATTAAAAGTATATGAATAATAAAACAACTACAATAAGTAAAGCTTTAAAAGAATAACTTGGCCTTGGTAACTCTCCCGTAGCAGATGGGCTTCTTTGGGGGTGGTTTGCCTATATTCTGGCTCTGTCACAGGCAATTAAATATTATTTGGGAAACAGAGAAACTGTACCCACTTTCCCCCCTTTTTTTTTTCCTTCTTATTAGGAGTAAAGGTTGTGGGACATTCTCTAGATCGTGAATGGCAACCGAGTGTAACGCAATAATATCCGTAGGAAATCACCTCAGGCTACTTTGTTTATATGAGATATTTATGAGGGCACAAGTTATAGGAGATAGTTTTATTGGTACAAGTCAAAGGCACTGACAGCCCAGGGCCGTGCAAAGAATTATGTGGGGAATGATGGGACAACTCTGGGTGTTTGTAGTCACAGATTTGGTTTTAGGTCCTATTATTTAGAAGCCTTGCAATCTTGGGCAAGTTACTTAATTCTCTGAGTCTTAGTTTTTCTTTTAATAAAATGGGATTAATAATAATCCTGGTGAAGAGTTACTGAGGGAATTACTCAAGATAACATGTATAAGGTACAGAGAACATCTCTGGTAACATCTCGTGCTTAAAATACTAGTTCTTTTCTCCTTCGTTTTGAGATTTTTGGTAATCTGATATGATGTCTTTGATATTTACTTGGTAATACCACCTAGTGGACATCTCTTTTTGTAGCTGTGAAATGGAGCTGATATTCAAAGTCACAGTGAATGAATGTCTTTGGTGGTGTTATGAAGTTCCATTGATCAAGAATCTTGGGATCCTTAGAGAATTCTACTAAAAATATATAATATATAAAAACTATTTTGTTAATGGATAACATATGTTTAGAAGAGGACACATAAATTATAAGTATGCAGCACAGTCAAAGGGCACAGTGTGAACATCTCTGTGTGTTTACCACTCAGATAAAGGTGTAGATTGCCACCAGCACCCCCAAAGACCCTCATGGGACCCCAGTCATTACCACTTTCCTTCTCCCCTCCCCCCAGATAATCATGATCCTGATTTCTTACTCCATTAATTAGTTTTTCCTGTTTGTGAAACCCTGTATACATTGAAAGATACTATTTTGTGACTGGTATCTTGACTCAACATTTTTCATCGATGTTGTTGTGTATAGCAGTACTTCATTCATTTGTATTTCTGTATTGTATTCCATTTTATAAAAATGCCACTGTGATGGTTTGAAGCTCTACGTATCCCAGAAAAACATGTTTTAAAATTTAACCCATTCCTGTGGATAGAAACTCATTATAAGTAGGACCTTTTGATGAGGTTACTTCAGTTAAGAAGGTGAGGCCCACCTCAGTCGGGATGGGTCTTTAACCTATTACTGGAGTCCTTTGTAAAAAGGGTGAAATGCAGACAGATGGAGAGAAAGCCAGAGATGGAGCAGCCAGAAGCAGAACCTGGAAGAGAAGGGATAGACTAGGAGATGTTGCCATGTGCCTTGTCATGTGACAGAGGAACCAGGGACCACTGGCAGCCAGGCCCAGAATGCCAGTCTTTGGGAAGAAAACATTGCCTTGATGATGTCTTGATGTGGACTTTTTTTAAAACCTCAAAATCATAAACAAATATGATAACACACTTATCAAAACTTGTGGGATACAGCGAAGGCAGTACTAAGAGGGAAATTTATAGCCATAAATGTGTACATTAAAAAAGTAGAAAGAGCTAAAATCACAGACCTAGCTGAACACCTGGAGGAACTAGGAAAAAACAACAACAAACCATTCCCAAAGCAAGTAGAAGGAAAGAAATAGTAAAGATGAGAGCAGAAATAAATGAAATTGAGAACAGCACAATAGAGAACATCAACAAAACCAAAAGCTGGTTCTTTGAGAAGATCAATAAAATTGACAAACCCTTAGCTAGACCAACAAAGAAAAAAAGAGAGAAGATGCAAGTGAATAAAATCAGAAATGAAAGGGGTGAAGTTATGACTGACCCCACAGAAATAAAAAGGATCATAAGAGTACTATGAGAAACTGTATGCCAACAAATTAGACAACTTGGATGACATGGATAAATTCCTAGAAATGCACAGACAACCTACACCGACTCTACAAGAAATACAAGAACTCAACAAACCAATCACATTTAAAGAGATTGAATCAGTAATCAAAAATCTCCCAACAAAGAAAAGTCCAGGACCAGATGACTTCAGAGGTGAAGTCTACCAAGCATTTTGAGAAGAATTAATACCAATCCTTTTAAATGTTTCCAAAAAATCAACGAAGAGGGAAAATTACTCAGCACATTTTATGAAGCCAACATAATACCAAAACCAGATAAAGATACTACAAGAAAAGGAAATTACAGACCAATCTCTAATTGACATAGATGCAAAATTTATCAATGAAATACTTGCAAATAGAATACAACAGCATATCAAAAGAACTATATACCACAACTAAGTGTGTATGTCAGGGTAGTTCAACACAGGAAAATCAATCAACATAATACCACATTAACTAATTGAAGGAAAAAAAACCACATGCAGAAAAGGCATTCAACAAGAAATCCAGCATCATTTTCTTGATAAAAACATTTCAAAAGAAAGAAATAGAAGGAAAATTCCTCAATATGATAAAAGGCATATATGAAAAATCCACAGCCAACATCATTCTCATGGAGAAAGGTTGAAAGCTTTCCCTCTAAAATTGAGAACAAGACAAGGATGCCCACTGTCACCACTGTTATTCAACATTATGCTAGAAGTTCTAGCTAGAACAACTAGACAAGAAAAAAAAAATTAAAGGCACCCAAACAGGAAAGAAGAAGTAAATCTCTCGCTATTCTCAGATGACCTGATCCTATATTTAGAAAATTCTGAAATGTCTACAATAAAGCTACTTGAACTAATAAATGATTTCAACAATTGGCAGGATACAAGATCAACATGTAAAAATCAGTAATGTTTCTGTTCCCTAGTATTGAACAATCTGAGGAGGAAATCAGGAAAAAAATTCCATTTACAATAGCAACAAAAACACTCAAATACCTAAGAAACAATTTAACCAAAGATATATAGGACTTATATTCAGAAAACTACAAACAATGCTTTAAAAAAAATCAAAGAAGACCTAAACAAATGGAAAGACATTCCATGTTCATGGATTGGAAGACTAAATATTGTGAGGATGTCAATCTTACCCAAACTGATTTATACATTCAATGTTATACTAATCAAAATCCCAACAGCCTACTTTACAGAAATAGAAAAGGCATTTACCTAATTTATTTGGAAGGGAAAGTATACTTGAATAGCCAAAAGCATTATAACAAAGAAGAATGATGTGGGAGGACTCTCACTGCCTGACCTTGAAACATACTACAAAGCTACAGTGGTCAAAACAGCATGGTACTGGCATAAAGATAGACACATCAATCAGTGGATTAGAACTGAGAGTCCAGAAATAGACCCTCACCTCTTCAGTCAGCTGGTTTTTGATAAACCTACCAAATCCATGTTAATGGGACAAAACAATCTCTTCAACAAATGGTGCTGGGAGAACTGGATATCCATAACCAAAAGAATGAAAGAGGACCCCTATCTCACTCCCTACAGAAGAATCAATTCAAAATGGGTCAAAGACCTAAAGATAATAAGAGCCAGGACCATAAAACAAGAAGAAAATGTAGGGAAACATCGATATCTTCAAGATCTTGTGGTAGGCAGTAGTTTCTTAAACCTTACACCCAAAGCATGAGCAACAAAAGAAAAAATAGATAAATGAGACTTCCTCAAAATTAAACACTTTTGCACCTCCCAGGACTTTGTTGACTTAATGGTAGAAAATATTTAGAAATTGCATATCCAATAAGGGTTTAATGTCCATGATATATAAAGAGATGCTACAACTCAATAATAAAAAGACAGATAACTTGATTAAAAAATGGGCAAAAGACTTTAATAGATCTTTGTCCAAGGCAGAAGTACAAATGGTGAAAAAAACACATGAAAAAATGTTCAACATTACTAGCGATTAGGAAAATGCAAATCAAAATTACAATGAGATATCATTTCACACCTATTAGAAAGGTCATTATTAAAAAAACAGAAAAAACTACAAGTGTTGGAGGGCATGTGGAGAGATAAGGAAGCTTACACTTATTCACTGTTGGTGGGAATGTAGAATGGCACAGCCACTTTGGTGGTTCCTAAGGAAGGTGAATATAGATTTTCCACTTGACCCTGAAATACCACTGCTAGGTATATACCCAGAAGAACTGAGAGCAATGACATGAACAGACATCTGCCCACATAGCAGTGTTATTCACAATTTTCAAAAGAGGAAAACAACCCAGGTATCCATCAACCAATGAATGGATAAACAAAATGTGTTGTATACACACGATGGAATATTATACAGCTGTAAGAAGAAATGAAGTCATGAAGCATATGACAACATGGATGAACCTGGAGGACATTATGTTGAGTGAAGCAAGCCAGCCACAAAAGGACAAATACTGTTTGATTGCACTATTATGAGCTAAATATGTTGTGTAAACTCATGGAGTTAATAAGTTGACTATAGGTCACCGGAAAATAGAATGAGTTTAGAGGATGACAAGCTGAAGATTAACCTGTGCAGAATTGGTAAAAAGGTTGTTTGTACATCTTAGGAAATGAATAAAAATGGTGAAAGCACATCATAGTGTTTGTAATTAGCAGTGCTAATTTGTGGGTATGACAGTGGTTAAAAGGGAAAGTCTAAGGTCATGTAAATTACTAAAAGGAAGTTAAAAAATGTAAAATAGAACTGTATGGCATAGCGAAACCTACCTTCCTCCCTCCCTCCCCCTGCCTCCCTTCCTTCCTCCCTTCTTTTCCCATATAGTTCAGGTTTTGTGTATTGGCTCTGTGGTCTCTACATATTAGTCTGAACTTACTCTATCCATTAAGAATTGGAAAAGAACTGACTCCGAGAGGGTAAACCAGCACTGGGTGGGAACGTCTCTGTGAAATTACTACTCATATCAAGATGCTGCGCTCCACCAGCACCCTGTAAGACCCCTACAGGACGCCCAGACATGACCGCTTTCCTCTCCCCCAAAATGATCACGATGCTGATTTCTCACTCCTTTAGTTAGTTAGCTGGAATCGGAAGTCTGGGGTCTTCTCTTAGTTCTCCTTGCCCTTGTGACCTTGATCATGTTGCCTCATGTCTCTGGGTCTCATTTCTTCTTGTTGTTGTTGGTAAAATGCAGAAACTTTAAATGACTTATAAGGGCACTTTCATCTCTGGCATTTTGTGATCATATAAAATTTGGCAGAACACTTACCATATCCTCACCACCTTTTGAATATTCCACCCTAAAGTGATCTGAAATTGTGAGTGTAAAAAAATGGGACCAGGAGGCATGTGGGTATAGCTTTTCCCTTAATCGTACTGACAAAGGAATTTGGGGGAAATAGTAGCTGGCAGTGCTGAGGAACTCAGGGGTTTAAGAAATCTCTCAGTGATAACACGGATCTGAGACCATATGGACTAAAGGTCTCTGAAGGTGGTCACAACCCACAGCTTTCTTGGGAATCAAGTTTATATGTCTTCAAGATGCGCTAAGCATTTCAATCGCCTGTTTGACTCCACCCTCTTCCTTGCACAGCCTCTCCCTTTTCACAGCATCAACAGAACTTGGCGACCCACAGAGTCCCGTTACCC
>PVKH010041924.1:0-10877 GCA_004027955.1 Chaetophractus vellerosus
AAAATAATAATAGGGTGGGTTGGGGGAAAATACTTTGGTTTGTAGTAATATTTTGAGGATGTTCTTTAATCATTAGTTAAAAATGTTTCACAACAATGCAAGGTATTGGTGGTAAGGTGAGGTATGACAGTCCTGTATGATATTATGTATGTTTGTTTTGTAAGTTCACAACTATTACCATACACTATTGTTTATGTATGTTCATGTATGAGTGATATACTTCAATAAATTAAAGAAAAAACCTAAAAAAAACACTCCAAATGATTGGACTATAAGGAAACATTCTCAATATGATAAAAGGCATATATGAAAACCCTATAGCTAATATTGTACTCAATGGTGAAAGACTGAAATCTTCCCCACTAAGAATATTTTTCATTATAGTGCTAGAGGTTCTAGCTAGAGCAAGCAGGCAAGAAAAAGAAATAAAATGCATACCAATTGGAAAGGAAGAAGTAAGCTTTTCATTCACAGATCATATGATCCTATACCTGGAAAATCCTGAAAAATCTACAACAAAGCTACTGACACTAAGAAACAAATGCAGCAGAGTGGCAGGCCACAAGATTAATATGCAAAAATCAGTAGTGCTTCTATAGACAAAGAATGAGCAATCTAAGGAGGAAGTCAGGAAAAGAATTCCATAGACAATAGTGACAAAAGAATAAAATATTTAGAAATAAACTTAAACAGGCATGTAAAGCACTTGTATTCAGAAAACTACAATGCATTGCTAAAAAAATCAAAGACTATGTTTATATTGACTTACAATCAATGTTAAAACACAAAATTCACTTAGTGAACTGTGAAAACACTTTCTTGATTAGTTTTAAAAGCAAGTAAAATATATGCTTTATTCAGTGATATTTACTTACATTGAATTACAATCAATGTTAGAACACAGAATTCACTTAGTGAACTGTGAAAACATTATCTTCATAATGTTTAAATAAATGGAAAAACATTCTGTGTTCGTGGATGGGAAGACTAAATAGAATTAAGATGTCAATCTACCCAAAAAGATATACAGATTCAATGCAATCCCAATAAAAATTCCAACATCCTTTTTAAAAAAAGAAATGGAAAACCCAATCACTCAATTTATTTGGAAGAGTGAGGTGCCCCAAATAGCCAGAAACATCTTAAAAAGGAAGAACAAAGTTGGAAGACTCTTACTTCTGGACTTTAAATCATATTACCTAGCTACAGTGATAAATCAGTAGGGTACAGACATAAAGATAGACATATAGACCAATGGAACCAAACTGATGGTTCAGAAACAGACCCTCACATCTATGGTCAAGTGATTTTTGACAAGGTTGTCACCCACCCAGCTGTGTCAGAACAGTCTATTCAACAAATGGTGTTGGGAGAACTGGATATCCATATCCAAAATGGATCAAAGACCTAAATATAAAAGCAACAACCATAAAACTCCTAGAAGAAAATGAAGGAAACATCTTCAAGACTTCGTGGTAGGTGGTGGTTTCTTAACCCTTACACTGAAAGCATAACCAATAAAAGAAAAAGAGGACAAATGGACCTTCTCAAACTTAAACACTTTTGTGCTTCAAAGGACTTTGTCAAGAAGGTGAAAAGGCAGGCTACTCAATGGGAAAAAATATTTGGAAACCACATAGCTGATAAGACTTTGATTTCCTTTCTATATAAAGAGATCATACAACTCAACAATGAAAGAACAAGCAATCCAATTTAAAAATGGGCAAAAGGGGGCGCAGATGTGGTTCAGGCAGTTGAGCATCTGCCTCCCACAGGAGAGGCCCCAGGTTTGGTTACCAGTGCTTCCTAAAGAAGACAGGCGAGCAATGAGCAGACACTAAGCAAAAACAACGAGCAGACAATGAGAAAAATCAATGAGTAGACAATGAGCAAAGGAAAAACCAACAAGCAATACAGCGAGCAAACAATGAGCAGAGACCTAGCAAAAACAAAAACGAGCAGGCTCAAGCAAGTTGGATGCCCGCCTCCCACTATCACTATGCATGAGAGAGTGATTGTGCTTCTCTGGCTTACGTAATATTTCTTGGTACTTCTGGCTGATGGAAAATATTTCTTGGTACTTCTGGCTCATGGAAAGTACCCTGGATGAAAGTTTAAAGCCATTTCCCTCAGCAATAGAAATTTGCTTACATTCTTCAGCCATGATTTTTTGCCACAGTTTATATGGCTACACGGAAAACGGAAGGGGGGAGGGAGCGGTTGGAGTCAAAGAGAGGTAAAATTTACTGAATCTCTATGAATCCCACTCCTTGCAAGATATTTTACCAATATAGTTTGCTTCATCTCAGCAACCCTTAAAGACACCTGCTACTCCTGCTTTTCAGAAGAGGAAACAGTGTTAGAGAAGTTATACATTTCCAAATAAGTAGTGAAGCTGCGATTCAAATCCATAACTGTGTAACTTGGAAATGATTCTCACACAGGAAGGTATGGGCCCTGTCTAGGAGTTAGCTCACTGTGGCAGGTCCAGGCACAGATCTTAACCTCAGGTAAGAGGCTTATTAGACTCATGACTTGGAGAGAGCAGAATGGACTTTTCTAAAAAAATGGGAAATAAATTGAAATCAATTTAAGTTAATTTATACATAATATAAGGTAGTCCATGTTTTGCTGGCCAGCTCAGACTGGGGATTCACATTGGCTCACAAGCAGCACACAGCAGTTCTCTTGAGCTGTTCCCCCCTGCTCTGGACCAACATCAGAACTTCCATGTTCTTCTAAACATACTGGGGCCCCCAGAATGTATGTCACATGTGCTCCCCAAAATATTCTTTTGGCTACCAGGTAGGAGCTTTTATTTTCTTCTCTTCATTAATTGGATGATAAGCTCCATGATGCATGGTCTTTCTCGTTCCTGTAAACACAGAGTTTAGCCAAGTTCCTTAATACACAAAGATATTCCCTAAATATAAAACAAGAGGCAGATGGCCCCTGCTTCCACCACGGAAAAAATAAGAGGGCTGCTGCCGACACATGACGAGAGCCACTGCTGCCTAAGGCAGGGGCACCGTGTCCTGCATTTGCAAGGACTGTCCCAAGAATAATTTTAATGATATCATAATGTTAGCCTTTCCTGACCTGCTTTCTAGGATCCCCTCACTTTATGTATCAGGCCAGAAGGCAATCTACATGCCAGAAACCTCTGAAAATGAGTAAATTTGTCTAATCATTCCCCATAATGACCACTCTAACTCTAGTTTGTCTTTGGTGAGATTTTACTATTGGTTAGCTAGGCACAGCTTCCAGCCCCATGATTTTTGAACATATAATATGCTGGGGTGCCAGAGGATGGAGAATCAGTTTTCAGAGTTTGAGGAGCCCATCTATACCATTTCACTTCTTACCTTGGGCACTGGACAAAGAAACCAGCAGCAGCAAAAATTAAACTGCAGATTGCACCAAAAGGCTAGGGACTCAGGCTAAGAATTTGCACCTTCTCAAGATTGACCTACTAACCTTTGGGCTAAAAGCTAGTTAGACTGAAGAACTCAAACACAGAGTGGAGCTCAAATCCAAAGGGCACTACCTGTGAAAGAGTTGGACTCAGCTGTGGTTTCCCTACACATGGCTCTTCCGCTCCTTCTACTTGAACCTATAGTTAGTACTAGAGTTGATAGGTATATGTCCAAGAGACTTAAATCATTGGGCTGTCCATGTACCAGCCGGGCCCTGAATTTCAACAGACTTGCAACACCTACTCTCCAGTTCATTGGACTCACCCAGGACAACTAACAAGGAGAAGATGACTGACGACCATCTCAAGGAACAGAGAGAGTTTGCAACTGCAAGCAAGAAAGTCCCATCCATCTGCCCCATAAGATCTAAGCCCCCTCTCAGTTAGAGGTGGAGTGAGCATCAACATCACAGAATCATCAGGATTGGGGAATGGACGATGGACTAGAGTAGACTTACAGTTGTTCTACTGTAGAATTGTGATCCTAGCAAAGGAAGAACTTTTATCATGGATGTGGAGGCGGTGGCCACTGGAGGTTCTGAGGGGAGGGAGAGGGAAAAATAAATGTAATTTGGGTGCATTTTTGGGACTTGGGAATTATCCTGAATGACATTGCCATGACCGATACAGGCGTTTGTGTATCATGTAATAACATAAAAATGTGCAGGAGGAAGCATAAACTACAATGTAAACTATAATCATCACTTAGTGGCAATGCTCCAAGATGTGTTCATCAGTTGTGACAAATGTACCACACTAATGAAGGTTGTTGCTGATGTGGGAAAATGTGGGAGGGCTAGGGAGCGGGGTATGTGGGAATCCCCTATATTTTTTGTGTAACATTTATGTGACCTAAGTTTCTTTAAAAAAAAAATTAAAATAAAAAAGTACATTGGAAAAAAAAAGCACTCACCCATGACTCTTGGAGACAGCAGAGAAGACAGAGAACTCAAAGGGTTCTACGGTGCCTTCACCTGTCTTTCTCATTGTCTTCAGAGCCATCAGCAATCACCTTCGGATCCCATCCTCATCACCAAAACATATAAAAGAAAAACTTTCCACGCAACTTAGGATCTCACAGTTTTATTGAGTGATTCATGAATCGGACAGCATCCCATTCAGAAAATAGACGGGAAGCTAATCTAGGGGAATGCGGATATTATATGTGAGGATGTTCTCATTGGCTGACATTAAGTTTCCGTTTTACTTAGGGTGGTGTCTTTCAAAATGGAGAGCAGGTGTTTGCTTAGGAATGAGGAAGTTAGCTTGTTATAACTGATTGGCTGCATTTAAATTTGTTTTCTGGGCAAGCCAAGCATTTACAGGAAATAGGAACTATCTTATTTTTGGTTTTGCTGATGAATGGGCGCATCCATGTTGGGTCTACTAGATTTTATTTATCAGTATTTCTCCTTCCACTTTCTGTTTCTACCTGGTTATTCTTACCCCTTTGTGTTTTCTTGCCCAAGGCTTATGGGGCTCAAAGAGGAGATTCCTTCCTGCCTTTTATTATTCTAAAACCTGTGCTGTTTTTAGAGATTAAGCTACATGCTAATGAAAGTGAGAAGCTGTATTTGGGGGAAAGAGGGGCAATGGAGTGGAGAAGGTAAGGTTTTCCTGAGACTGAAGAAAATGAGGTCAGAATTGGGGGTAGGATGCAGTGAGGTGGAGACAGGGCAGTGACCAGCCAGTCTTCAGAACAAATTCCTTCCAGATGTAACAAGGAAGCAGGGCTCTAGGCAGCAAACTTCCCAGCAACAGCTCAGATTTCTGCGAATCCTTGTGATGCCCAGGAGCAGAGACTGGCAGGACGGGCTTGGACCTGGAGCAGTCCAGGGGGATTTTGGAGCCCTATCACCCACTTCCTGGGTATCGTATAAACCTCTCTAATTCTGTGTGACCCAAGGAAAGGATCCAGTCCCTGAATGACTGAGATAGAATTTTTTGCCATCCCAGTGGAACAGGAGTTTTGAATTAGAATTCAGCTGATGTAAAGAAAATAAAGATAACAACAGGGTTTGCACAACCAGCTGTACCATCTGAGATTTGCTCCTGCTATGGAGGCTTTTTAAAAAATTTTAAATGTAAAAATTCCTTAGTGCTTCTGCAATGAACTCACTCATGCAATAAATGTATTAAAGGACTTCTACGTACCGAGCACTCAGCATAAAATAGTGAATAGAACAGATATGCCAGAGATTACAGCCTAGAATGGGTGTAAACTAGTAAACAGGCAATTAAGAATACTAAGATAAGATATAAGGGGAGATACAAGAGACCACCTAACTCAGACTTGGGAAGCCAGCCAAGAGAATGCTCCTCCAGGGAAAGGAGAAAGTATACGCAGTCCTGGAGAAAGTAAGTGTTCAACGTGGAGTTCAAGGTCTAGAGTGGTAAGAAGAGAATCCGTAGAGGTTACCAAGAGTGAGAGCTCCGATGGCCTGGAAAGCAATGCCAAGGGAATTGGGCTAAGTGAGTGCTCAAACTTTTCTTATCTACCACAAAATTTCATCAGGTTTCTTTCTTCCATTGCATTTTGCACACATACTGGCAACAGGTATTGATTCTGCAGGAACAGCATTTGCTTGTTTGTATTTCTGTTCCTTTCAGAGCCGTGCAATACAGTAAGCAGTAAAAGATTGGGGAGGTACAATTTTATTCTTTTCACTAGAAAAGAGCGGTTCCCAGTTTGGCTATTACCTCAACCTGGTCCCTCCTTGCACAGAATTCATTTAGCTCAGTTTTGCTTCTTTTGTTGCAATATCAAACATCCCCATGATTGCAGCAGCTCAGGTCCACTTCTGTGTGAAATACGGAAAGGGGACATTCACTTCTACTTCCTACTTTCAATTCAGGTTTAGACCATCAGCTTTTTTCTTATTTTTTTTATCTTATTTAAGTACCAGGGCTGAGGATTGAATCAGGAGCCTTGTATGTGGGAAGCCAGCACTCAACCACTGAGCCACATCAGCTCTCAAGAACATCAGCTTTTAATATTTCAGTTCTGGCATTCATTTATCAGATTGACTAATTTACTAGATTAGGCAAATACTTACAGCCCACCACAGGCTCAGGGACCGGGACTCTGCACTGTGGCAGGGGGTTGGCTCAAGCGGAGGATAAGTTAAGGCTTCCTAAAGTAAAAATCTGACATGTTCATTTCAATAAAATCTACCTTCAACTATGTCATTAGCACTTGAAAATTAAAGACAGCTTAAAAATTAACTTTTTATATCCACTAGTTCAAATGCAAGGCATGAAAAAAAAATAATAAAAAAGAAAACACAAATGCAAGGAGTGCTGCCTTGCAAAAATAACTAAAACTTTCCATTTTGTTACAAGAACTAGAGAGACTCCAGTGAATGCCATAACTACTCAAGGCAATGGTATGAGCAAACCATTCTTTTCAGCTGAGTTTATATTCACAGTGTGCACCAGAGTTATAGTTTAAAACTTAAGGAAACTTATAACCATTGAGGAGCAGACAAGGGATACAAAAGGATATCTTAAACTTGCTTATTCTCTTGAGTTGGGCAAAGCAAATTGAAGAAAAAAACAGTTTATCCACACAATAATCTCACACAATAAAGCCAACAAGAGAATATAAAATTCATTTAAAAGGTGATATATATATATATATATTTGTTCCTTTAGCTCAATAATTTATCTAATACTTTCTTGTATTTGACATTCTTCAACTTGAATATTGTTTGGGATGGAGGGCTACTGGGTTTATGTAAGTAACATCCAGTGGTGGTGTTCAGGGGTCCTTGTGACCTAATTGACTCTACAAAGTGGTATCTAATAACAACTGGGTACTGGGTTCTGTGAGGGGACCAGGCAGCCTGTGTGAGCAGCCCACGTGCTGAAAAATAGATTATGGTTTTCAACCCATGCTCCTCCAAAGTAGCTGGGGTTGCTCAGTAGCTTCACGACTCTGATTTCAATTAATGTCAGTGAGGTAGGAGCCATCACCCATTGTGGCCATCTGCCAGCACAGGAAACAGGACTTGGTGTTTAAGGATGCAGTATTGTTGTAGGATACAGGAAAAGCAGAGCTTTAATGTACAGTTACTCACCATGTCACTGTGACTCTCTTAATGTGAGATCCATTTAAAGTAAGAGTGTGAAAAAGGTGTGTCTGTAGGAAAAGAATCTTTCGTGCTGACAAAGTTGTAGGCTTTAGAATCTCTGTGCAAAACAATTGGAAGCCAGAGGTTTATAGAAAAGTAAGAAAAGAAATTGCTAAATTAGATTTATTAGAGATGAATGCTGTGAGGAAATGATAATAATATTAGAACATTATTTGCATTGGATTTTTCAAAATCCAAATAAATAGAGTATTCTCTATAAAACTGAACTGAAACACAGTGCTTCAGACTAAACAAAACCTAACAAATATCCTATCTGAGGTTATGGATGTAAAAAAAGAGATCATAATCATATATTAGTCACTTGTTTATCTCTACCACAGTTGTCTAAAATAGATTTGGAAACTATCAATTACCTAGGAAAGTATGAGGTCTTTGAAGACAGTTTTACAAAAGTGGGACAAAATGGTGACATTAAAAAAATACTTAAGAGGGGCGGATTGTAGCCCGATTGGTAGGGCTCCAGTTTACCACATGGGATGCCCTGGGTTTGGTTCCCAGGGCCTCCTCGACCGGGCAGACTGCCTTGAGAAGGCAAGCCGCCATGGGCAGGGCAAGCCGTCGTGGGCAGGGCAAGCCTCTGCGAGTAGGGGAAGCCACCATGAGCAGGCAGGCTGCCGCGCGGTGAGCTGATTCGGCGGGGCGCCGCAGCAGGGGGAGACAAGCAGACACATAGGAATGCAAAAATGAACACAGCAAGAACAAGCAGAAAGGGGGGTATATATAATAAATAAAAAATAAATCTTTGAAAAAAAATACTTAAGGACCCCAAAATGTAGTAAAATGGATAATTATCATCTACTACAATGTCTGAAATATGCATAAAATGATTGCTGTAAATTATTAAACATGACATAGTCCCTAGAAAAACTAAGGTTTATATACCAATGTCCCTTGGCAAAGGAATATAATTCTTTGTCTCCATTAGTACAGACTAAATTACATAATTGAAGAGTGAATACAAAATGAATAATGCTTATTTGTGTGACTAGGCACTTGATAGGTTTCTTTTTATCAGCATAACTTCCTACAGTAAGGTTTATCCTAAAAAATATAACAGAAAACTATAGATTAATGGGAATAATTATCTCGAAACATGTAATTCGTCAGTGCCAGAAATTCCTTCTCTTGTAATTAAGAAGCATTTTAGTAAACATTATTAGAAAACAAACTCCTAAATTTAGGAAGAGAAAAATATTCTTTAATGTGAATCATAAAAAATGGGGAAATCCTTGAGATATTCCTATTTACATAAACAAACATATTGATGATAAAACATTTATTATGTACCACCCTTTTTTCTTTTATTATTGTTATTATTATAAAGAAGCTTTAGATTACATAAATGTTACATCAAAAATATAGAGGATTGCCATATACCTCATCACCCACCCCACACTTTCTCCATTAACATCTTTCATTAGTGTGGTACCCTTGTTACTATTGATGAACACATATTAAAGTATTGCTACTAACCATGGTCTATAGCTTGCATTATGGTTTGTGCTTTGCACTACACAATTTTATAGCTTTTGACAAAATATATAATGGCTTGTATTCATCATTGCAATGTCATGCAGAACAATACAAATATCCCCCAAATCCCCCATGTTACATCTGTTCTTTCTTCCCCCTCCTGTCAGAACCTCTGGTGACCACTGCCTTTATATCAATGTTACAAGCTCTTCCATTACAAGAATAATGTCTACTTTAGTTCATATTTGCATTACCCTTTTATGTTTGTTCATTCCTAATCTTGAGGAGTTTGGGATGGTGATGCCAACTCTGCTTCCAGTTGCAAGGGGGCTTAGATCCCATGGGACATATGGGTGGAACTGTCTTCCTTGCAGTTTTAGACATTGTCTGCTTTGGGGGATGGGCGTTGTCCATCATCATCCTTTCGTTAGTTGTCCTAGGTGGGTCCGATGAATTGGAGGGTAGGTGTTGGCTGCAACTCTGCTGAGATTCAAGGCTCAGCAGTGTATGAATAGCTAGAAGATTTAAATCTCTAGGACACATATTTAAGGGGATAGTGCTAATTATAGGTTCAAATTTAAGGGGCAGAAGAACCATGTGTAGGAAAATTATAAATGTGTCCCACTCCAATACATTGGGGGAATAGGTTATCATATATTCCAAGGTAAGGCCCACTGACAGGGTACCAAATTCCTGGGGTTTTCTGTCCTACCTATAGTGTCCATATGGCTCCAGAGCCCTCAGGAGACCCCCCTGCTTGAGGCACTATATACTGCAGCAGTCAGTGAGATCCTCCTAAGACAAACATATGTGTAACCTCTGGAATGACACCCCAACTCACTTTGAAATCTCTTAGCCAAAAAAAAAAATCATTTGTATTTAATATTCCCCCCTTTTGGGCAAGGTCTTTTTCCAAATGCATCGTAAATTGTCACTTGGTAATAATCCCTCGGTGCCAGGAAGGCTTATACCTGGGAGTCGTGTCCAATGCTGGGGGGAAGACAGTGAGTTTATGTGCTGAATTTGGCTTAGAGAGAAGCCACATTAGAGCATCAAGCAGGTTTTCAGGAGTTAACTCTTAGGCAATATATATTACTAGGCTAAGTTTCAATTTCACAAGAACAAAGTTTATAAGTACAAGCATCAATATCAAGAGCCTGGTGTATTGGTCTGTCCTCCTTCACTAGGCACTGCCCACTTACTGTAGGGATTCTTGCCACTCTATTACAGAATGTAACAGGACTCCTCAGGATGGGAATTCAATATTCTTTTGGCTATTGTGTAGGTCTCCACCCACAGAGACAACTGCCGATGAGCACTTGAACACATTTGTATTCCACAGAGGCATGCCCCAGGTATATTCCTCCCCACACATTCTCCCACTACCAACACCCTGCACCAGTGATCCTCCCTGCCACAGCTGTGACTCTTCTGCAATCCAAAACTTCCCCAAAAACAAAAAATAAATTTAAAAAAAAAATAATAAAAAAAATATATATATAAATTAAAAATTTTTTTTTTGCATTGTGTCTTTCATTCCCATAAGCTCTGTTATATTTTATGTACACTGACAATTTCTTCCATATTCTCCCACAGTGTCTTATTATTTTCCTTTATTTTCAAAGCTTTAGGTCACAGAAAAGTCACATAGAAAAGTATAGGGGATTCCATATACCCCATCCCTCCCCCTCTCACATTTACCCCTATTAATAATATCTTACTTGAGTATGGTTCATTTGATACAACTGATGAATAAATATTGAAGCATTGCCACT
>PVKH010041925.1:0-10892 GCA_004027955.1 Chaetophractus vellerosus
CTGCCCCATGGGATCAAAGCCTCCTCTCAATTAGAGATGGAGTAGGCAACACCATCCCCGAATCCTCAGGATTGGGGAATGAACAATGGACTAAAGTAGACTTAGTGGTATTCTACTATAGACTTATTGTGATTCTAGCAATGGCAGAAACTATATCATTCATATAGAATCAGTGGCCACTGGAGGGTCTGAGGGCAGGGAGAGGGAAATACAGGTGAAATATGGGTTCATTTGGGGGACTTGGGAATTTTCCTGAATAACATTACAATGACAGATATGGGCCATTACATATCTTGCCATAACCTACAAAATTGTGCACGAGAGAATGTAAACTACAATGTAAACTGTAATCCATGCTTAGTGGCAATGCTCTAAAATGTCTTCATCAATTGTAACAAATGTACCACACTAATGAAAGATATTGTTAATGTGGGAAAATATGGGAGGTGTAGGAAGTGGGACATATGGGAATCCCCTATATTTTTATGTAACATTTATGTAAACTAAATACCTTTTTTAAAAATTATAATTAAAATTTAAAAATATATATATGTGTATATATATCTCCAGGTAGAAGTGAGAAGACACTCAATATGATTCAACACAGAAAAAAAGCAAATAAACATAAAAGCAGACTTTAATGGAAGAGAGGGACAAAAAGGTAGAAGACTTACAAAGACTAAATAGCAAAATGGCAGAAAAAAGTCTGCATTATTAGTAGAGACTTTAAATGTAAATGGATTAAACTCCCCTGTCAAAAGGCAGAGATAGGCAGAATGGATTAAAACTATATGCTGTCTACAAGAGACTTGCGTTTAATTCAAAGATACAGGTAGGCTAGGAGGAGAGCCCTTAATTTGCAATGAGAGAGATATGGATTGAGATTCTTTTTTTTTGCTTGTTTCTATTCCACTAAAGTTTTCCTTATCTTTTGCACCTCTATCAAACTGTCTAGATTACTGTAACTTTATGAGACTTGAAACCTGATAGTCTGTCTTCAATCTTTCTCTTCTTTTTCAAGTTCTTTTGTCTTGAAAGCTTCATATTGTTGACTTTTGTATTTCTGTATAAACCATAGAAAAAGCTTGGCGATTTCTTTTAAAAAATACTGCTAGAATTTTGATTGAGATTGCTTTGAATCTATAATTCAATTTGGGAGAAAAGGGATATTAATGTTATTGAGTGTTCCAATCCATGAACAAAGTATATCTCCATTTATTTAGATCTTCTTTGATTTCTTTCATCAGAATTTTGTAATTTTCAGTGTCCAGGCCTTGCACATATATTAATTTCAGATTTATCCCTAAGTAATTCATATATTAATTTTCTTTTTAAATGGAGTTTATTTAAATTTCATTTTCCAGTTTTATGTTGCTAGAATATGTAAAAACAATTGATTTTAGTGTATTATATATATATCTCATACCCTTCTATGTGCTATTCACCTTTATTAGTTTTAATAGATTTTTGTAAATCTTACAATTTTCTATGTAGATGAGCACATCTTCTGCATATAAAGAACATTTATTTCTTAATTTACAATCTGGATACATTTTATTTCTTGTTATTCTTTATTGCACTGTTTAAAACTTTCTATACAATGTTGATAGAAATCACGAGAATGGACATCCCTGCCTTCTTGCTGATCTTTGGGGAAAGTATTCAGTCTTTTATCATTAAGTAAGGCAGATTTTTTGTAGATACCCTTTATCAGGTTAAGGAATTTCTCTTCTGTTCTAATAAGTGGAGATATATATATATGTGTGTGTGTGTGTGTGTGTGTGTGTGTGTGTGTGTGTGTATCAGAAATGGAGATTGGATTTTGTCAAATGCTTATTCTACATCTAATGGGATGATCTTATGTTTTTATTTTCTAGTCTGTTAATACAGTTAACTACATTGATTAATTTTCAAACTTTAATAATATTTGGAGTAATGTCACCTTTCCTTTTCCTGATACTGATATTGACAATTGGCATTTTCTCTGTTTTTTTTTTAATCAGTCTGATTAGTATTTTATCAATTTATTGATCTTCTCAAAAACTATCCTTGGTTTCATCAATTTTATCTATTTTCTATTTTATTGATTTTTGTTTAGACATTTATTATTCCTTTTTCGTCTGTATTTCTTGTAAGCAGCATCTAGTTTGAGTTTGTGTATTTGTCCAATTGTTTAAAATGTTGAATATTACATTCTTTCAAATGTCAAAACTCTATAAAAAGATGCACTCAAGGAAGTTTCACGTTCTCTTCCCTATGGCTTTCACCTGATTCTTTTCAAGTACTCCTACCACTCTTGTCCTTTTTGACCTACTGTGATTCATAAAGCATGCCATGACATAATTTAACCTTGGAGGAAAATGCAACATTTATATATAAATTAATTGGCTTCTGTTATTTATACTTTTATCTTACCAAACTCAATTATCATAGTATTATTAGGCACCAAAAAGCTGTAAACACAAAAAATCCAGGAAATATTGTTTGGTCCCATTTGATCTATAAGGGAGTCATATATATGATCCAGATCATACACATTTGTACTTACATGTGTGTGCTTATCACCTACTGAAAATACAAAAATATAAAAATTTCTTGGGGAACAAACTGAAGTGTGCTTTTCCAATTCTCTCTTTCTCCAGAATTGTAGCATAATTCACACACAAAAAAATACCCACTACCTTTATTAGTTTATTTATTAACAATTGTGATCTGCTTTACAACAGTATATATTTTTGATATGGTACATAAAGCATGATATTTTGAAAAAGGAAAATATCAATAGTATGTGTATGTTATTTTAAATAAAATAAGTACATGTTCTTCCTAATAGTATAAATTAAATGTGACTAAGCTAAAGGACAAAACTTAATTTAACTGACAATTTTTTCAAATTCCTTATTTGAGTTTTATTGGAAATTATCCACATTATATAGGATGATTTATTAACTGAGGAATGAATAGAGATTGAATGATAATAAATTACAATTATGAGATAAAATAGGATTTACCCAGCCACCTGTTTCTATTTGATCCCTAAGCCAGTCTGCACTTCCAGCTCCTTCATCACAAACTTGCACAATACTTTATCCATCTCAAAATCTCACTCAAACTCACTTCTTCCAAGTTATGCAATATGTCAATTTAACATTCTTTCCTCTCACCTCTCAAATCTCACTTAAATATATCAAGACTTGTGGATCATTTCATAATTCTAGAAATCATATTGTAGTAAATTGAGAATTTTATGATGAATTAGCATCCAACATATTTTCAAATTATTTTAGTAGTTGCAAATAAAGGAAAGAAAATAGTAACTAAACAGTATCATATATTTGGTTTAAATATTAAAATTTGATTGTATCATTTTCTTAAGTTAATGTTTCGTAGTTTAAGTCTTCTCTCCCACATTCTACTCTTTTATTCACTTAAAAAATGGTTACTATGGTCATAGATCTTATATATAAATAGAACTAGAAGAAAAGCATCACACAAAAATATGGGTCAGGGATAGAGTACCTATGAGAAATTTTTAAAAATAAATCCACAATAAAATGAGTAAGGAATAAAACATTCCAGTGTAAAGGTTTTTTTTCCAGTAAATGTTTATTGCTTGTTGTTTCCTCTTGTTTTTTGTTTTTTGTTTTTTGTTTTCTGAGCGAGGATATCATTTTGTCAACGTGGCATGAAAGAGAAAGTTCTGTTTAATAGTATTTGGAAGTTCTTCATCAGCATACTTGTTTCAAATATGAAAACCAATAGTTTTCTAATGATACCAGATGGTCTACTCTCCTGCTACATTACCTCATGGTCTGAGGAGGATTGTAACACGTGGCAGACTGAGCAAAGAGATGGATTAGGAACGTTCTGAAAGACGGCAATAATATTTTGGCAAGTAAAAATCAATACATGTGGTCTTGGCAGCGGTTTCTCAAGTTCAAACGGGTTCCACCCTTTTTCTTCACCTACACTTCCAACTTTGTTTCAAAATAGTTGTTTTGCCATTTTTAGAGGAGTAGAGCTTTTATCGGAATATAAATCTTGAAGGGTCCACCTTGCCTTACCGGTAGCACAGCTTCCAGGCCCATGTAGATTGATATTTGGAGGTGTTATCCTCTATATTCCTAAAAGGCAAGGGCAGATAAGGCATATGATCAAAGTTAGGGAAAAATAGGTGGGAAGGCTGAATGTTTGGTGGCTGGGTTTGGTCGGGGAAGTCTAGAAATATTAGAAGTATTGGGCACCCCAAAAAACTTTGAGTAGATAGTTTTAGAACAATTGAGAATGGTTATTTAACACAGTGACTAATAATTTTTGGAAGTTTATTGCCCAAGAGTTGATAATGCTTAAAGATGTAAGCAATTTAATGATAACAATTTTGAGGAATACATGGATGATAATGCAGTTAATTTAGAATTACTTGGTTAAAAATCATCACATAGTGAGATGACTTCTGAGAGTCGTCACACCCACTTCTACCAATGCTGTCACTCTCATTATCAAGTTGAAGACTGGCTGGATGGCCCATGTCCTGCCTGGAGAACATTTTGAATATTCTCATTGAAACTGAGTAGATTTTTGAACAATCAGCCATCTATATTCACAAAGATGACCTTTTATCTGGCTGCAAAGAGAAACAGTCTTGGGTCCAATTTACAGATATTTCTTGAGTATCTTCTATGGACTATGGAGTATTTTGAGTATTAAAACAAGAGAATGACTTAAAGATAACTATTGACACAATCCACAACCTCTATTGCATTTTAAATGCTTTTTATTAACCGGTTAGAAACTTGGAATATAAGAAAGTTTATCCCCATGGGAAATCTACACTTGTTTTCTTTAAGGAAAGAATAAAGTCCAATGTCTCTTTTTTCTCTCTTCCATTCATTCTCTCATTCTCTTCCTTTCTCTCTTTTATTTTTCAACACATATCAAGTGCATTCCATTAGCTAGGCACTATGCTAAGCTCCAGGGATCTAGGTGTCAGCAAGACAAACAGGATGACTGCACAACACTTTGCCTTGTTAAGTGCACAGAGGAAAAATCAATTTCAATAATATGTGATGACTGTTTTGAGAAAGTACAAGGTACAAGGTAGATACCAGGAACAAATGAACTCTCCTCTAGGCCTCCGGGAAAGCTTCCCTGAGCCCTGCCACCTGACAATTGAAGAATGGGTAGGAGATAGTCTGGCAAAGTGTGCTGTGAGAAGAGTGCGTCAAGCAGAGTATATAGGAAGTTCTGGGGGTAAGAAACAGTGTGGTGATTTTGAGGAACTTAAATGAATTCAGGATTGTCAGAGTGAAAACCGAAGTTGTGAAAGATGAGACAAGAGGAAAAGTCAGATGAAGAAGGCCCTGGTAACCCTTCTTCAAGGTAGGTTTTTATCCTAGTGGTGCTGAAATGGTATTTACAAATTATAACTTGGTGAGTGGTAGGATCAGGTTTGCATTTCAGAACAATTTCTCAAGAGGCAGTGCAGAGAATAGATTTGGAAAAAAAAAATACCAGAAGTAGGGCTAGGAATTAGGAGACTGTTACACAAATCTAGGCAAGAGATAGACTATAACAATGATCTCTGGGAATAGAGTTGTCGATGGATTTGAAATGATTAATTCAATTTTGGTCACATGAAATTTAAGTTGCTTGTGAGACATCCAAGTGGATGCACTTAATAGGAAATTGCATAGTTTGGGCACTCAGGAAAGAAGTCAGAAGTGAAGAAGTGCTTGGGGTTTATTTGTTCATTCACTCATTTTACAAATATTTGCTGAGGACTTACCATGTCCAGTACTTGGACTGTTCTAGGTTCTGGTACTACCTAAACACCAAAACACAGACAAAAATCTTTGTCTTCATGGAATTTATAATCTATTGGGATAGACAATAACAAATAACTAAAATATATAGTATATCTTAATTTGCAACAGGGCTGCCGATACAAAGTAGCAGAAATGGGTTGACTTTTAAAATAGGGATTTTTTTTTTTTTAGAGTAAAAGCTTACAGTTCCAAGGCAGTGAAATGTCCAAATCAAAGCACCATCAGAGATGCTATCTCACCAAAGTCAGCAACTGGTGATCCTGGTGTCCTGCCACATGGCAAAGATGGCGGCTAATCTCTGCTGAGGTCACTGCCTTCCCCTCGAGAACCCACCATATCCCGGAGCTCAGCTGTGGGCAACCAGGCACAAATATGTGTTTAGTATGTGAATGAGGACATGAGCTAATTCAGCAGCTAAATTCTGGAATCCAGGCTAAGATCAACTAAAACTTACCTATGTTTTGGGGTTTTTGTTGTTGTTTGTTTTGTTTTTGTGTGTTTTTGTTTGTTTATTTTCTACAGCAGCTACTACTGTGCAGCCATATAGTCCTTCACACCATTCTTGGTGCAATCAATAGTTTATGAATGATTTTATATTTATCCTTTATATAACTTTATTATGTTGAGGTAGGCCAACCATTACAACAGTCTGGGATTTTTTCTTTTAATTTTAATGCTATCATGCAATCTGTAGCTCTGAATCACCCACAAATTTGATAAGAATTTCTGCTGTCTGTTCATTATTTTATAGGAATATTAGGTAAACCAACTTCACAACGGCAATTTCTATATCATCCCTCCAAGAGATCTTCACTTATTCTTCCAAGGGTAGTATGAGAGATTTTGTTAAAATTCACTAACATCCACTCTGCAGTATCAGGAAGAAAGCTGAGCATTTTTAATTAGCTTCCAACATGTGGAATTCTCCCATTGAAAGGTAGTAATTTTAAGATTTATGCCCTATCATTTTTAAGTGCATTCACTCTTCTCTATACAAACAATGGTTATATCATTGTCTGCACTTTTCTAAGGCAGAATGAAGCATTTGATTAGAAATACCAGAGGAATGCATGCAGGCAGAGCCTTGAGCCTTCTATAGGACACTATGAATCAGATTTAATTGCTAGGTCTGAAAAAATAAAACAATATGACAGCCAGATGAAAAATATGCCTGACAACTCAAAAACTATCAAGAATAGAGTAACCACCCCAGTTCTGGATCGTGGATAATAACAGTCCTGCTATTTAATAAGTAGATAATACTATTAAAACACACACACACACACACACACACACACACACACACACGAACACAACCAGCATCTTTTGATGCGAATTTCCTTGCTCTCTTGGTAGAATAATGACTTTCTCAGTATTCTAGAAGTATTAGGCACCCCTCTCCTTTAATAAGGGAATAGTGTAATTATGGCGGCCAGATACATTATGGTTGGAAAGAGAAAGTAAGCTTCTTCCTTTTTCCAGGATTCATTCACTGAACAGCAAAATGGAAAAAAAAAAAATAGATGTTATCTACCATTAGCAGATACCATTAGATTAGTCTGTAGGCTTATTGCTTCATTTTGAAGCTTCCCATTCAAAATTATAACCTATTGATTGCTTGAGCTACTCTAAAAGGAAAAAAAAAAATGAACTCAAGCAAAATAAAATAAATAACAACAAAGAATTAAGACATTATATGTACGATCTTCAATTTTAAAATAAAAATTTCTAACATGCCCTTTAAGTGAAAATCTTACACATATCAGATCTAGAGAGAAAGAAGTAACCCAAATATTTTCTCATTTAAATGATATAACATTGAGGAAACACTTCATGTGTGACAAAATATATTTTTTAATAGCTTGGTTTTGTTTACCTGTGTTTGACAATAATGTTCCCTGAGAAAAAAGGCAATATTTTTTTAAACCTAGAGAGTAGAATTATTGTTTGGAAAACAATAATTCATCTATAGACATAAAACATTTTATAGGGGAGAGAGAAGAAAATTTAAGTGAAAATTGAAACTTCTTTTTTATTGGAAATAAAAGTCTACCATGTAATTTATAATTTTTTAGAAAGTAATTAAAAGTTTGACTGAAATAAATCATAAACTAATTATATTTAACCTCATCATTTCATAAGTGAGAGACTAAGGCCAAGAGTAGACAAATGATTTGTCCAAGATTAAATAGAATACAGCCTCTTTAAGCATAGGGATTGTGCATTGCTTTTCTGTTTATATCATGCTAAATGGCACAGTGTGGTGTCGCACACAGCAGGTATTTGAATAGCATAATTTATTAATTTATTAATTGAATAGAAACTGTTTGGGCCATAAATTATATACTACCATCTACCTAGTGGCACTAGTATAAATTGTTTGACAGTAATTTCAAGGCAATATGAAGAATGTAGATGATAGCCTTGAAAACCCAAATCTGAAAGTGAGGACAAATATATCAAATGATTAAGGTAAAATAAATATATCAAATGATTAAGGTAAAATAAAATAAAATAAAATAAAATTGGAATTTAGTTGCTTTGATATTTAATTACTAAGAATCCACAATATTTCCCAGTTTAACTGTTTATCATGTTCTTCAACTGCTTCTTGCCACTAAGTAAACATGTATATCAAAAATAAAGATGATTCTTGAAGCAAAATTTTTCTTTAGAAGAAACTAAAATTTAATCAAGCTCACCTTTGAAAAATTGATAGTAATAAAGAGGCCAATCTGAGAAATGTTGAAAAGTCTAGGGAATAAAGTTGTACAGAAAGGTCCAAGAACCTTTTGGAACAATTTGCCTAAGTACGTCATTTTGGGATAGCTCTCTGCCACATATGTAAGTTTTGTTGGAAACTGCATTCATTCTTGCACTGTCATGATGGGATCATTTTGTACAGTTTGCAACGTGGACAAGCCCTGAGGGGAGGGAAAGCCTAAATTTTCACTTTCTGATTTTTCTTAACTAATCTGAGCTTAATACTGACTACAACAAAACTTGAATAGTCCTAACAGTTTCTGAAGAATAAAAAAGGATTAAAAATCATAATTTGATCTCTATATTCAAATATACATTCACACCCTCTCCATCCGAGACCACAGATTTAAAGAACTCTTCCAGTGACTTTTAAACTCCATAGAGTAGTGAGTTTTTCTTTTCTGTTCTGTTCTATTCTTTTCTTTAACACAAACATAACAGAAAGACTGCATTTTTGACCAATTACTCATATTAGTTTTTCAAAAGCACTTTTGAATCTTCTCTTTGGGGGTTTGCTTATAAAATCATTTTAAGAGACATACAAGAAAGTTGAAATCATTTCCTTATAGACACATTTTAATTTTTGATTCAATGTCACACAACTTATTTAATACGGTTTATTCACCAGTAATTGTAACAAATTATTTTTGGTTGTTAAAAAAAATTAGGCCTACCCTCAACAGATCCACCCTTAGGAATATTCAAAATAATATGTTTTAAATAAATACATTTCACTTTTGAGTAATTGAAAAAATATTGAGCTAAATGTAGTTATTCAAAATTATTTCATGGCAGAAGAAAACATTCATTGAACATAGTTTCTGACATGTGTAATAAAACATTTTACATATAATTTTTTTAATTTTAAAGAAGCTTTAGATTATATAAATGTTACATCAAAAATTAAGGGAGGGGAGCAGATATAGTTCAGTGGTTGAGCACCTGCTTCCCATGTAGGAGGTCCTGGGTTTTATCCCAGGAATGCAAGGGTAGCTCAACACAAGAAAACCAATTAGCATAATAAACCACTTTGATAAACTGAAGAAGAAAAATCACTTGATCCTCTCAATTGATGCAGAAAAGGCATTTGACAAAATACAGCCCCATTTCTTGATAAAAACGCTCCAAAAGAGGAATAGAAGGAAGCTTTCTCAATATGGTAAAGTACATATATGAGAAACCTACAGCTATTATACTCAGTGGTGAAAGATTGAAAGCTTTCCCACTGAGATTAGGAACATGACAAGTAAGCCCACTGTCACCATTATTAAATATTGTGCTAGAAGTTCTAGCTAGAGCAATTAGGCTAGACAAAGAACTAAAAGGCACCCAAATAGGAAAGGAAGAAGTAAAACTTTCACTATTCACTAATGACACAATCCTACATCTAGAAAACCCTGAAAAATCCACAACAAAGTTACTAGAATTAATAAGCTAGTTCAGCAAAGTGGCAGGATACAAGATTAATACACGAAAATCAATAGCGTTTCTATACACTACTGATGTGCAATCTGAGGAAGAAATCAGAAAAAAAATTCTACTTATTATAGTGACTAAAACAATCAAATATTTAGGAATAAACTTAACCAAGGACATAAAGGACTTGTATTCAGAAAAGTACAAAACATTGCTGAAAGAAACGGAAGAAGACTTAAATAAATGGAAGGACATTCCACGTTCATGTTAAGATGTCAATTCTACCAAAGCTGATTTACAGATTCAAAACAATCCCAATAAAATTCCCAACAGCCTTTTCCCCAGAAATCAAAAAAGCCAATAATCAAATTTATTTGGAAGGGTAAGGGACCCTGAGTAGCAAAAAATATCTTAAAAATGAATAATGTTGGAAGATTTCACTTCCTGACTTAAATGCATATTACTTAGCTACATTGGTTAAAAAAACAAAAACAAAAACAAAAAACAGCATGGTACTGGAATAAGGACAAGCAGATTGACCAATGGAACCAAATTGAGAACTCAAATCTACAGTCAAGAGGTTTTTGACAAGGTTGTTAAGCCCACCCAGCTGGACCAGAACAGTCTATTCAACAAATGGTACTGGGAGAACTGTATAGCCATAACCAAAAGAAAGAAAGAAGACCCCCTATCTCACACCTTATACAAAAATTAACTCAAAGTGGATCAAGGACCTAAATATAAAAACAACAACCATAAAAGTCCTAGAAGAAAATGTAGGAAAATATCTTCAAGATCTTGTGGTAGGCAGTAGTTTCTTAAACCTTACTGCCCAAAGCACGAGCAACAAAAGAAAAATAGATAAATGGGACCGCCTCAAAATTAAAA
>PVKH010041926.1:0-10883 GCA_004027955.1 Chaetophractus vellerosus
ATATTTTAAGAGGGCTCCCTTCTGGCTATGCATTCTTATAACTCCAAATAGTGACTCTGGTAGGAGAATCTGAAGTATCCAAAATGTGTGTGTGGGGGGGTCCACCACCCGACCCCAAGGTGTGTAGCCTGGGTCACCTCCCATGAGAAGCTGTTGAGCCCGTGTCTCCCAGGAAAGGGTCTGACTTCAAAGTTCCATTGAAATTCAGCGATTGACACCTCCCTGCCTCAACAGTAGCCTCACAGAAATGGTGCTATATGGTGGCTTCTAAAGGAGTATAGTCTTCTTTAAAGGTCGTAGGGAGAAGGCAGTGGACCTTAAATCAATGGCCAGTCACTAGTTTTTTCAACCAGAGGAAAAGCTGGTGATAAGGTGATAAATACTGACAACATGGAAAGTATTCCAGAAACCAGGCCAGCAAAACCTAAGCAGGAGTGTGGTGTACAGCTTCTTATAAATGCTGTTTGTTGTGGTTGTTAATCCCAGTTTTAATTTCCAGCCTTATTAAAGACTTAAGGGCTTTATCTCCATTTCTCCCCCCTGGTAAACCAGATGCACGTAATGATCTTTATTTCTGTAATTTTCCCAGTGGTCACAGTTCTGTGCTGCTTATTCTTCTTCATTTCCATGTGGATTAATGAGAGCCGTGTGGCTCTGCCTTTGTCCCGCAGATGTTTCACGGGAACAAGCGTCTGTGGGATTCAGCATCATTTCTCAGAGCTAGATATGAGTCACGTGGACAGAAGCCTCAGTGGAGAGGGGTAAATACTGGGCACCCACTTTGCTGAAATGAGTTGGAACAGAGTCCAGTGTCCCCAGCCTAATGTCTCTCCACAGTTGCATTTACAGTCACCCTGTGGAACATGTCTGGACGTGTGTTGCAAGTACCAGGCCCACAAATAACACAAAGTAACAGGGAAAGAGCAAAAATCATAGCGGTAGCATCTTAGAGCCAAAAATAACCTTGGAGAACATTCAACCTGCCTGCCTTGACCAAAGCGCAGCACACGCGATGAGTTCATGGAAGAGAACTGGTCTTAATCTAACACCTGTACCCTGCTGACCTGTTTGCAACCAAAGGTGAAGATTTGTCTTTCGCCTGCTTTTAGGGCATATGCTAAGTTAGGGGGTCAAAATTTCAGATACTCACCATGGAATGTCCTTATGCTATGGAGAACAGCACTTGATGTGTATATATTTGGGGGAGGGGGCAGGCTTTATCATATATATTATTTTACTTCTTCACCAAATAAAGTCTATTTGAAGACATTTGAAAGAGTATAAATAATATGTGACCTATTTCTTACAGAAGTGGTTGAACATTTGAAGAGTGAAGCAGTAGAAGAATTAGTCTGAAAGTACACATCTATAAAACGCAGGGCATATTCATGCTTTCGCAAGGTACAGAAATAAGAGTAGTTTAAGAGCTTTGTTCTGATTATTGATGATGCACTGGCCACTATTAAAAGTATTTGGAATTGAAATGAATCCCCTATCCTTTTTGCTCCCCCCAACCCCCTGAGCTTGTGAGGGTTGTCAGGGTCCAATGGGGATTTTGGAATCTCCAAGAAAAAGTTGTTGTTCACCTGTGCACGGAGCTGAGAGCTACAGGGAATTGCTCTAAGGACCAGAGGATGGTAGTGGCAATGAAGTTGGAATTTGACAAATAGGAGAAGAGTGTGATGTAGGAGGTGCCGACTGAGATATAGGAGAATAAATAGAAAATTTTACAAATAAGGAAAGAGTTTGGTTCAATGAGGACAACTTAAGAGTCCAGGCCTTTATTTCTTTGGTCTGTCTTTCTTGAATCAGAGTAAGAAGGTTCAGTGTTGGGGCTTAAGGAGGGGCAAAAATGAGTAGCTGGGACCTGGCTGTGGGGTGATGTAGTAGCAGAGGTGCTGAAGGCTGATGAAGAGGTGTATGATTTGCAGTTTGATTTGCATGTATGGTGTGCGTGACACTTTGGCCTCACAAAGCTTCACTTTGGCTAGACTGCTCCATAGGATGGAGCCTGGTCATCAAGGGGCCTGGGTTGAAACCATACCCCCCTCTTTATTAGTTGTGTGGCTTTGGGCAAGTCACAGAACTTCTCTAAGCCTCAGTTTCCTCACCTGGAAGACAAGACTTATCATACACACCGCATAGAGTTGTAAGTTGTCATGAGATAATGTCATGAAACACTTAGGACTGTGCCTAGCACATAGTAAATGCTCACTGATTGATAGTAATCATACTAATTATTACTAACAAGACCAAATGTTCTTTAAAACTCTCCTTAATGTGAATGGAGTAATTTTCACATCATTTGTTGTTTCAAGAATTGGCGTTACAGATTTCATTGATTGGCTATTTGTCCTGCCTGGGGAATCAGTAAGTGTCTCCTCTTCTCCTTTAGCAGTGATGAAATAAGACTTGTCCTGCAGAAGCTGCTTTGGAGACCCGGAGCTCTGGGCTTTGGCTCTCCCTACCTACCCAAGGAAATTCCATTCCAGGATGCCCTCTCTCTAAACGACAGGTTCTCAGATTCAGGCACGCAACACTGCACTTCCTGGAACTATTTGGAACCTTAACTTCATACTCTTCCAACGGGCAGAGCAGGCGATTGTGATTTCTTAAATTAAATATCAAATAACTTAAAGGAAACAAAGTCAATAGACGACATCTAGAAAAAGGGCAGCAACGGCCTTTCACTGTGCTCTGTATGGTTCAGGCAGGGACAGAGGATGAGCACCCAGCTCTGGAGCCTGCACTTGAAGGAGGGTGCAAAGGAAAGGAGCTGGGACGCTCAGGGCGAGGCAAAGCGGTCTCAAAAGAGACAGAGCTGAAAGGACTGTGATGAAAACTTGCAAGAACAAATGCCTCAAAAGCACCACCTCCTAATAGTTGGAAGGTTGCCGCGGGAAGTTGGGTTTGAAATGGATGAAGGGGAGCAAACAGAGAGAAAAGGAGAGAGCTTTGGGCTTGACAGAGAGAGGAATCATCCAAAGATGGAAGCGGCAGCCTCAGACGGCTGTGGAGTGTTGCTGCTCCTGGAAGTGTGTGACTCTTGACCCATGGATCCTTGACCCGACTGAGAGGGAAGAGGAGGATACATTAGATGTTAGGTCTGGATGGCCCGCGAGAGCCCCTGCCTCCTGGTGGACAATTGCAGCTGTCCCTGCCTTTTCCCTAACCCGCTCCCACATTTCAAAGGAAACTCAGTTCCTGTCCGATTGGAGTAATTTCCCTTTCCCTCTGGTCAGAACCATCTGATACAGAATAATGCTGTCAGTTCGTTCCCTGGTTATTTGCAAGGAATACTTTGCCAAATAGAAACAACCCATCATCTTCTAATGACTCCATTTTAATTAGGGTTCAACTCTCAGGACACTTAGGGAGCCTGTAAATTTACAGGGTCTTTCTTGTGCTCGCCAAGGACAAGTTGGAAGTGTGAAGGCATCGGATGGAGTTGTTTTGTGACCCATCGGGTTCTTGTAATGTCTAAGCCTAGGTGTCCCCTGGAGCACGCTTTGCCGCCGCAGTCTCGATGGGCCATGTTATTCCAATGGCCCGCGAAGTGCTCCCCATATCAAGTCAGGGGAAGTTTCCACTTTGAAGGGATTGATTCCTTCTTTCATTCTACTCACATCAATCATCGAAAACCCCCTGTGCGTGTGAAGGCTAAGGTGGCTTCTTTGTGTTCCTTTGCTCTTTTTCCCAAAGGATAATGGGCGCAGTTAAAACCTCTCCCCAAATATACAACGGCTAAAGTTTCTGCCAGCAGTGAGTAAAATTTTAAAAAGTTGATTTAATTTCATGGCTTCTTAGAAGGTCCTTCATTGTTCCTGGCTTTAAAATATAGCCCCTCTTTCTTGTAAAGTACCAGACGGAAAATATTTTATGCTTTTCGAGGTCTGTGGTCTCTGTCGCAGCTTCCAGTCCTGCTGCTGTAGTGTGAGAGCAGCCACGGGCAACACATGAGCAAAGTGTTCCAATAAAACTTTATCTGATTTCATATGTCACAAAATATTTTCTTCTTTAGGTTTTGGGGCAACCATTTAAAAATGCAAATTTTCAGCTTGCGGGTCATACAAACATTGTCAGATGGCCCTGGGATAGCTCATCACAGCTAAGGAATTGTTGCCCAGCCAAGGTCAATGGAGAGAAGGACAGAGCTTGGCCTCAGGGCAACTGCCCACGGGACTCCAATGTCTCCATTTCTTTTTTCCCTCTAGCTTCAAGCCGTGTTTTTCCTCATGTAGGACTTCATGTCTCATAGCTGTGGTCCCTGAAGACATGCTAAGCTGAGTAAGTCCCAGATTGACTCAACTTGGAAGGGGGGGTGCTGGTCCAGTTGGGTCAGGTACCAGTCCTGGAAATGAACAAGGCAGGCTGCTGAGTAGGGTGAGGTGGGAACATGGCAGAGCCTCTGTGGGCCTTGCGGGAGTGGGAGGGGGCTCCCGCACACGTGGGACTTTGGGTGGACCAAGCAAGGGGTGTCTCCTTTGGTGGCTCATGAAACCAGGTGTGTTTATGTCTGTGTGTGTATGCGATGGGTGAGACAAAACACCCATGCATTATTACAATTCCCAGGGTGTGTTCTAATAGGATCTTTAGAATATGTGCTGCCTCAATAATTGCATACATTATCTTTTAAGGACCCACAGGACTGATTAACAGAGCAAAAGCTGTCTGAGGCATGCTGGGAAGACACGCTAACAGGAAGTATTTTTCCATTTCAAATGTCAACATACCACCTTGTTTCAATCCAGGGTTTGATAAACATCTTTCATAACAAAAATCTTTTCCCATTACTTGCTGGCTCCCATTTCTGTACCTGACACTTGCTCTCATTTCCGAGAGAAAATCGTAATGACGCTCCTCTTTTCACAGAGAAGTCGTTGCTCTCGTTGCAGAAGTTTATCTAATGCTGTCTCGGCGCCATCAGAGCAGAGAGGGCACCACGTGTCCAAAGGTCTTGGTGTCAGACACAGCCAGAGGGGTGACAATACGGGGGGCTGACTTGGGGGAGGTGGCCTGATGGCCCCGCCTCTGTTTTCAGCCCGCTTGCTTGTTAGTTCCTGGAAAAGTGGGTGATTTCAGTCTCATCAGAGGAGCAAACCCACGTGAACCAAACACTCAGCCACAAACATGCCGCTGGAGGGCCCTGAGGCAGTTGATGCTAATCAGCTTTTCTAAATCTGCAATTTCCCTCTTAGCCCTAATAGTAAAAGCCAAATGTCCACACCTGGACAGTGTGCAGCAAGCGAGACCCTCGGCGCACGTCTGACTTCCATCCCAGGGTGGGTAGGTTCTACAAAAAGTATCCCCGGACACGTGGAGAAGGCATTTGGGAAAGGAAAGAAACTGAAATATTAACCAGACCAACCCGTTCTAAAGCTACCAGGTGCCGGAGGAAGAGGGTTGGAACCCGGAGAGGAAGGCAATCCCCGTGTGGCTATGGAGCAGCCAGACGAACGCGTCACACTTTGGTAAAGGGGGCAGCGTCTGTCTTCTGGGCTTCCCTCGCGGCCCTTGGTGGTGTTTCCTCCCCATTTCAGCATCCTCATTCATTTAGCAAGCATTCACTGAGCACCTAACGAGTGCCAAGGCTTCTGCTGGAGGAGGGGGAGTAGGCGGCCTGAGGTCTCGGGAGACCATCAGGCATGTGAACCATGAATTAGGATGCAACGGGACTAAAGTCAACCAGGGCGGGCTTCACAGCGGCGGTGACATTTGAGGGAGGAGGCCCTGAAGGATGAATAAGCTTTGCCAGGTGCAGAAAAAGAAAAAAAAAGAAAGGCTGTTTTAGGCAGCAGGAGGAGCATGAGGTGAGAATGAAATGGGACTGGGGGCCAGGGAGAGAAGGCCTGAGGGCTGATGACCTGAGGTGAGTCGAGTCTGGAGGGTCGGACTGGAGCCGGGTGGTTAGGGCCCTTGGCATGTATTAGGTGTTCAATTAATATTCGCTCAAAGGTGACAGAAAGAGGAATAATAGCAAACATATAGTGATAGTGACATTAAAATATTAAAATATTAGTTATTTACTGATGGCTTAACACACATTCAGTTACTAATTATATTTTATGTCACATTGTATGACATTACATATACTAATTTGTCATTCATCTGTCTATATCTATTTATCTAATCCATATCTGTCATCTGACATCTGTCTATATCTCTCTTTACCTAGTATCTATCTATCTATCTATCTACCATCTCTATTATCCATCTATGTCTTTCTACCATCTATCTGTCATCTATCTATCATCTATCATCTATCTACCATCTCTATTATCCATCTATGTCTATCTACTGTCTATCTGTCATCTAGCTATCTATCTAATCATCTATAAAAGAGAAAGTAAAATAGTAAAAGAGAACTTTGGATCTGCCTGATCTTCAGGCCTTCTTCGTGACGGGGTGATACTGGGTAAGAGGTCAACGTCAGACCATCTGCCCACTGTCCTTGCATCTGCTCGGGAGAATAACCACTCTGAAGATGGGGCCAGGGCCCTAGGGGATGCTGAGGGCAGCATCTCAGGGGAAACTTTCCCTCCCAGGGTCTGTATAATGTCCTGCAGGCCAAGGGCACGACCTCAGGCAGAGTTCACCGAGCTGACAAGGTCTGAGCCGTGGCCTTTGGTTGAAGAGGGCATTGAGTTACCTGGCAAAGCCCAGTTCCTTTTTCAGAACAAGGGCTACGTTGAGAGAACACAGAGGACCTCACAGATTCTCTGTGGGGGCAGCATTGGGAAGTCATTATATGGATTTTCTGAGATGATCTTTTCACCTGTTCAGAGGGTCAGGTAATTTGCCCCCAGCTCCAGCATCTGGCAGGTGAGCAGAGGGGAGCTGCTTTCAACAATGCAAAGAAAGTGTGTGACAGATCCTCCACGTTATGGAAACTCTATCCCTGCAGTAACTGGAGAGAATATTCATGGACTGGGCTCTATTACATGCATCCCACAGGAAGTGATCATTATGCATGAGAATGTAGCACGGGCACATCTCGTCTGAGCTCTGTGCCATCTCCTGGGGAGCCCAGCACATGCACACCTCTTCTGGAACTCCCTAAAAGCCTTCACGGCTCGTTTATGAGTCACAAAAGAAAATCGGTCTCATTAGAGTCATGTCTCATTCTGGACCCCAAATAACATAATAATTTAGAGGCATCCTTTACCTTATTCAGCAGACTGGACTCAACAACAATAGGAAAAGGCAACTTTTATTAAATTCTTGCCACATGCTAGGCCTTTGCTAAGTGCATGGCATCATAACGCTCTCAAGAATGCTATGGATTGTAAATTATCACTATCTCCATTTTATAAGTGAGAAAACCGAGGAGCAGACTTGCAACTATGGATTATAGTCAAAGGGATGTGGCTCTGAAGGTCATTCAGACGAGGTGACCCACAGGGCTTGAAGCTACCCTGATGGCAGCTCATTGAAATAAGCAGGTGAAAAACCTCTCAAGTTCATGGCTTCGAAAGTGATGTTTGAATCGTGACCCTGACCACCTTCAGAACTTTGATTTGCACGTGGCAGATACATGTTAAGGTGCATTAAATGCAGTCAGTCTTCAGTTGAAGGCGCAATGTTAGAATTGTAAAGAGAGACAGACTTCAGCACAACTCACATCCCAGTTGTTCCTCACGCCCACCTCTGACGTGGTCCGAGCTCAGTATTGTGATGCTTTCCTCTCCTCTCCTCTTCCTTTCCTCTCCACTCCTCCCCCTCTTCTCCCTCCTCTGCTCTCCTGTCCTTTCCTTTTCTGTTTTTAAGGGAGAAGATAAGCATCAACAGTCTTAGGAACAAGCTGCAGAAATTAATAGAGTTAGTGTCAGAAGGAACTGGATTTGAGTTGTGGCTCTGCGTTTACTAGCTGCAGCGGGTGGATACTTGTCACAGTTGCTAGCTTCCCAGCACGTTTTGAGTGCCTCTCCTATGACTTGGGGCTTCCTTTTCCTCTGAGATCGAGACCAGACATCCCCAGCCTTCTTTTCCGCTGGGCACAGGTGCGTGGCTTGGGCCAGGCTAGCTGGCATGCCTCGGTGGGACTCCAGGCTGGAGGGAAGCAGCAGGAGGCAACCAGCACCACGGGGAACCCTCTTCTCTGGTGAGTAAAAGTAAAAGAGTAAAAGAGAACTTTGGATCTGCCTGACCTTCAGGCCTTCTTCATGACGGGGTGATAGTGGGTAAGAGGCCAACGTCACCTCTTACCCAGAGGTGGAGGAGGCATCTGGCTCTGGGTGGGGCTGCTTCTGGGTGGGGGTGCTTCTGGGGCCCAGTGTCCTGCGCAGTGAGCAACAGGTCTGTGCCCCCGGGGCCAGCGGTGGGGCCTCGGTTCTGTGGTGTGTGTTTGGGTGTCCCTGCTCCAAGCCTGATCCAAGAGCCTGTGAACTCCCTGAGAAACCCTTTGATGAGTGACTCTTCTCCTTTAACTAGTCAGAGTGGGTTCTGCTCTTTGCTGCTAAGAATCCCACCTGCATCTCTGTGATCCCTCATCCCTGCCTACCTTGATTTCCTCTTGTATAAAATGGGAATTGTAGTAACTCGCAGCATTTTCATGAGGATTTGATGAGATTCTTTAAGGAACAATCCCGTTGAGAACTCTACGTCACTGCTTAAACACCAGCCATTTGAATTCAAGAAGCAGCAACATCCCGGTGCCACGCTCGATTTTCAGCAACTTTGGTATCAGCTGTTTTTTATTTATCACATTGAAAAAAACCCATAAATTAGGTAATACACTTTGCTAGACACACTGGGAGAAACAAGGCACTCAGTTCTTCAGTATTTGCTAATTCAGTGTTTGTGGCTGGAATATAAGTACTGTGAATAACGAGAAATGACTATCAATTACAATTCTTATGCGAAAGGGGTCGGCTAGGATCTGACATTTGGATTTCTGAGAAGAAAGAACTTTTTCAAGTTAATACACATTTTCAACCAGAGAGCCCTTATGAGGCCATTTGAAAGGATTGTGCTAAGTTAGAGCCAGGCCTGGAGAAGGAACTAGCAACATCCAGGTGAGAGAATCAGATTCACCTGCCTGCCACGGGGTTCCAGGGCTGCCCTCCACCACTGTCCTCAGAGACCGGAGTTAAGCCTAGTGCAGCCTGATGCTGTCACACCTCTGAGTTCTGCTCATCCTCGGGTTCAAAGGCCTTGGGCACATGCATCTCACACCCCCTTGCTGGCTGGGGAGGAGCTTCTTAGTAACCTTCCAGGATGGGGTCTTGTTACCCAGATACAGCAGGGCTGACAGAAGCCAATTTCTTCCCTGAAGAGAATAATATCTTGGTAACTGTTGGAAACACAGGCAACATAAAAATTCAAAATTTTCAACAAGGTGAAAATAAAACAGCTTGGGTCAATTGGTGTTAGTACTCTCTTGGGGAGAAACCCACACGTTGGTGTTCAGGTAATTTGTGCTCCTCTGAGCCCACAGCATGGAGGACACATGGAAGGCTGCTGAAGTTCAGGAACTAGGACCGTGACAGCGGTGCCATGGATGAAAAGAAGGAGAAAGAAACGTGAGACCCTTCACCTCTTCCATTTCTTAGCTGTATGACCTTGGGCATATTACTTAACACTTATATGCCTCAGTTTCCTCATCTGCAAAACTACTTCTTCTTGGAGTTATTGAAGATCAAATAAGATCATGAAATCTTGAATGATTGGCACAGCACCTAGCACATGGCGAGTGCTCAATAAATATTTATTTTTAAAAGCCCAACTTGACATAATTGGGAAGATGATAAGCCAGTTTCTTATGCTCATGCCTCACACAATTATTAATATGGGGTGTGTGTGTTGTAGATTGAATCACATCCCCACAAAGACATGTTCAAGACCTAACACCCAGTCCTGTGGATGTGAACTCATTTGTAAACAGGATCTTTGAAGATGTTATTAGTTAAGGTAGGGGCAAACTGAATCAGAGTGAGCCTTAATCCAATATGGCTGGTGTCCTTATAGACAGAAAAAATATGGACACAGTAGAATGAGAAGGACCTAGATTGGGATGGCCATGTGACAGAGGCAGAGACTGAGTGATGGGTGGCCATCAAGCCACCACCAGGCACTCCATACCTCAGGGAAAGCATGATCCTGCTAACAACTTGATTTTGGACATCCAGCCTCCAAAATTGTGACAATAAATTCCTGCTGTTTAAGCCAACTAGTCTTTGTAGTTACAGCAGCCCTGACAAACTAAGACAGGTGTTCTCTGCATGGTCAAGAAATCCTTTGATGGGCTGACAATCAATATATGAACACACCTTCATCTGGTTGAAGAAAGTAGGTCATGGTGGGAAGGGGCCATTTATAGATGAGGTTTCTAATCATGACATGCATCACAGTCTTACCAAATGCCCAGGGATGAGGCTGGAATTGCGGGGAGGGGTATAGGCTTGAAGACTAGAAAGTGACACCAGAGGGATAGTCTAGGATGGATACAAATTTTCAAAAATTTGGAATTTAAATATTTTAGCAGCTTGCTTATTCATTAACTTGTTCAACAACCATTGACTGTCCTTCTAGCTTCTGGTCACATTAAAATGAATAAAACTAAGTCCTCATCCTCAAGGAACACTTAATTCAGTTTATTGCTTTTTAAATTTAATTTTATTTGATAATTCATTGGATTTTGCTGAATTCCAGGTAATGCAGATTCAAATCCATGTCTCATCATGTCAGATAAGGGACATTTAAGAACACTTAGGAGTGAATAAAATTTCCTGAGGTAAATTGAAGTGTTTCTGTTGTTTTGTTGGCGTAGTTAACAACTTATTGCTGTTACACTGAGCTCTGGTGTCTTGGATCCTCCTCCAACGAGGACCGCCTTCGCCATTCTTCCTCCAGGTTCCTTATCACACTCCTAGGGTAGAGTTTTC
>PVKH010041927.1:0-10886 GCA_004027955.1 Chaetophractus vellerosus
GGGGGGGAGCTCTCTCATGTGTTAAGGAAAGAAAAAAAACTTCATGGGAATGGCATCTGAAACGGGACTTGGAAGACAGAGCTACATGCATAATGAGGGCATCAAATGGTAGGAGCAAAGGAAATAAGGAAAGAGCTTTCTTCTATGAATATAACTTGTTATGGTTTAACTTTGGGGAGCTGGACAGGAGGTTGGCTTGAGCCGTGTTAAGGATGGCTGTGAATGTCAGGATAAGGAGTTGAGTCTGTTTCATAGCAGGAGAGTGACAAGGTAGAGGCTGTGCTGCAAGGGAGATGACTCTGTCCGGGGTGGAGGCAGGTAGACCAGTTTAATAATCTAGATTGGTAAAACTTTAGTGGTAATGGCTAATAAAGTGGGTGGGGATGAAAAGGACGTATGACTAGGATACAGACTATCAAGGTAGAAATGAGGACTGGGTAGCCAGTGGGATTTGGGAAGTATTTGCAGAAATGGGGAGTCAGAAGGGGCAGGGGTGGGGCGGCAATGACAAGAGATGGAAAAGATGTGGGAGCAAGGAGGGGAGAGTTTCAGGGAGAAAGCGGTCAACTCTGTCTAAGGCTGGATAGACGCTCCAAAGTAGTCCTCCTCAGGCGGTATTAGCATATCAAAAGAGTGATTAAAAACCAGTCCTGTGGCTGTAAGGAAAAAGGAGCAAAGGCAATGCAATTTTCCAACCTCTTAATATGTAAATACTCTCTAATGAGCACTAATGTGAACTGGTCAATAAACTTTAAACTCTTAGTGTGCCAACATACTGCCAGAACATTTCAGAGATGATGAATGGTTTTGTTTTCAGTTGTTAGGGCAAAATAGGGGCTCCAGCTCATTTGTGACAAATGCCACACGATTCCGGAAAGCCTCTCAATCAAGTTGGCATGGGACGAACATTTGCCAAGAAGTGTCCCTAGAGTCATGTTCAACAATTGTCCATACTCTACCCCTCCACATCTGAGGCCCCCACCCATAACCCAGGCCAGTATCCTGCACACAACCTCTCTCTGACAAGTGCCTTTCAACTAACAGCCAGCCTAATATTTCTATATTTTCATCTTCCTATATCTACACATGCTCCATCTTCGGTGCTAAATGTGAAACATGGAATTATACTTTGTAGTTGTAGACTGTTTATGCTTTTATTGGCATACAAATCCTCATATATACCTTTCAAAACATGCAACTATCTAGAATTATATCTTAGTTTGTATAAATGTGACTCAATGCTTCGGCTTGATAATTAACAGATACAGGAACTTGCATAAAACAGTATTCTCACTCTCCCCTCACATCTAATATATCTGGAGTCTATAGTTGTAAAGAACCCCTGTTTGTATATAATAATCTATTATTCTAGTATTTTTGGGTTCAAGTTCTGACTGTGGGACCTTAACATTGATTCTCTAATAATCAGTTTTATCCCTTAGAAAATGGAGATAATCAAAAGTATTTTACAGGATTATTATGAAGTGAGACAAGGTATCTGAAGATATGTAGCATAATGTACTGCATATAGTAGATCCCAAAAATAAAATAAATAAAAGCTGCCAGGATGCTGAATAATCGTCATTCAACTAAAATCTGGCAAAATGCTTCCATGTACACTTCTCTGTATAGTTTCTTACACTGACTGACATACATGTGGGCAAATATAGAACATTTATTGTATTGTATTTAAAAGCATACAAGGTATATTTCAGGATGGAAAAACCAAAAAGTACTATGGTCACTTACATTGTAATAAGAGAAGGGTTGCCTACAAATGCTTTCTCAGGTATGGACTTGATATTGTTGCTATGAAATCCTCTAAAAAGAGAGAGAAAGAAACAATTTATAGAAAATAACGTGTGGAGTAAAATTATTTAGTAGTTTTTTCCCCAGTGGCAATACTTGGTACCTTTAGTAACTAAAGGACCAGGTTAAATCCTTTTGTGCATCTTGAAATTTATGGGCTCTCACTTACTGTATAGAAGAAAAAGAATCACAAGCTGTCATCTTGAAAGAAGAATAAAGAATCTGAAAATAATAATTGTGCTTTGTGGAAATTTGCAATCTAATGTTATAAAAAGAAAATCAATGTGTTAATAGCCAGCAGAGCACCACTGTGTAACCTCCTAATAGAGTATGGACCATCTTTGGAGAGAGGATTATGATCAGCTCCTTCCGCTCCCGCATTTAAAGTTAGGAGAAGAGAGAATTGACTTAAGCTGACTTAAGTAGAGACTTAATTTATCTTGTTATGAGGATGAAATTTCCTGACCCGGAGGAATGGGCCTGGAAGCAAGGTTCCCCGGTTCAGTGAGTCTGTAATACCAAATTGATTCTCATCTGTTGGCGCTAATGTTGTCTGAATGGCAGAGGGGCAGCGTCAGTGATCTCTGGAACCTCTGTGGGGCTGTGACTATGTGATGTATGTGTCAGTTTGGGGCTGTCTGAGCATATACCAGTTAAGTCACACATGGGGTTTCTTCAGGCAGAACCTCTTGAAGGCTTTTTCTTAAAAACAAGCTCTACTGTCTACCTCCTTTGGCTGTGTGTCTTATTTCTCTCTGCCAAGAGAATAAGGCTCTATGTTTATTTTTCCTTTACAAGAGTTAGAACTTTCCTCCCATAGGTTATTCTTATTTTGAGATACAAAGGAAAGTGAATTAAATTTTAACATATACAAGATAATCTATACAACCTAATGGCTGAAGGGTACTTCATTTTAGTAAAATGTCGTTGTTTTTTTTTTTTATTAAATAAGATTCCTCAAGAATTTAGATAATGAAATCATGTATGCAAAAGCATCTAGGACTATACTAAGCACATGCAGACTCATTCATCCAGTCCTAGACTTATGCAACCTAGGAAAGTTTCTTTGTGCAAGTCCTCAGCAAAGAACTGAATTCCATTATAGTTTTACTACACATCTCTAAAATACATAATTGTTGGGGGAGTATGGCTTAGGAAAAGAAACAAAATGTCTATATATTAGAGAAAGCTAATTATTAATCAAAAAAGATTGTCAGGTGTTTGCTGATGATAGAGGTCAATTAAAATCTATTTCAAGTGTAACTAATGATTATTCATATGAACTTAAGAAATTTTCTAGCAAGTCATATTATGCATAAAAATTACACATATTTTGAATTAAATTCACAAAGAATAAATTTCCCCTATAAAATCTGCCCGAAATACTTACAATTCTTTAAGATTAGAGAGTGTCCTGATGGCAGTGGGGAATTCATCAAGGTGATTGTAATTTAAATCTCTGAAAATAAAGAGTATTTTCAGTTTTTCATTTAAACATTCATGTATATTATTTCTAATAATTACAAGAAAAGTTAACATGATATTCCAATGGACCAGTGTCAATGAGGAACATTCTTGCTCCTTCTTTTATGGAGAGAGATTTTCTTGGCTTGCTGACCACCATCATTCCACAGGATCTGCAAATATCTGCATTAAAAAGACCACTGGAAGGATCATGAGAAATTTCAGAGTCAAGGCTCAGTGGCACTGGAACCTTTAAAGAAAGGAAGAGACATGCAGCAAGGTTAACTTCCAAGCCAGGGACTGCTGACATAGCTCTTCACTTGTACCTGGCTCACTAGTTGCCAGCTTGTGTCTGTACTTCCCCAGGTTCCCTCCTACACCCTCTGACTTTTTTCTCTGCTTTTCAGAGTCCTGCCCAGCAGGACATCTTTGATGGCTGCTTTGTCCCTGATTCCTGTAGGTGCTAGCATCTCCAGGTTCCTAGATGACAGCCTGCTTTTGGAGAGGTTTATGTGATACAGGACACTCTCAAGAAGGACATCGGGTCCAGAATTTATTTCATCAGGGTCACAAATAATGATTCAGATAAGAAGTACGACCTTTTCTGTGGTCTGTGAGGCAAAGCTCTACATTATCCTTCATGCATGGAGATGGAAGGGCCAGCCTATCTCAAATAATTTATTTTTCTATCAGTTATGACACAAATGGCTTTTCAATTCCCTGACTTGCAAGCATATTATGGTCTCACTCCATCTTATATCTACATCTTCGTATGAAAAAGTAATTGCCTCCTATTCTCTGGGAATGGCAGATTTCCCAGATGATGCAGGAAAACCTTTTGGTTAGGCAATCAGATGTGGTTAGATCTTTCTCTGTGGAGAAGAATCTCAATTTAATTTTAAGAGAGAGATAATTTGACTGAGTTAAACATGAATCAAGATTCCTACTTGTCTGGCACAAACCATTCTTAAGCTATACTGCAGGCAGGAAACTCGTGTCTTTTGTGGACATAAATATTCTTCCTGTTTATAAATCTCTCCAGATGCTCTGTTCTGATTAAACGAGAATTGGGCCCTTATAAATTACTTGGATTTCTAGTGGGGGGAAGGAGGAGGTTGGGAATAACCAATTTACTGATCCTTTGTAGCCCTGGGCAAGATAGGGGGGAAGGAGGACAAGGAGACTCACATAAAACATTTTGCTTCATGGTATTTATATGCAATCCTGGGTCTCACCCCAAACATAGGGAAAAAGAACTAATTATGGAAATACTCATCAAAGCCCACCTCGTTTTTCTGTTGCTGTTGTTGTGTTGAAAGGGACTGGAAGGTGATTTTCCATTGCTAAGACCCCCAGTTCAGCCCTGTGTAGATAAGGGAGAAGTTCTAATTTTCCCTAGCAGCTGATGGGAACTGCTTGGCAATGCCATTAAGCTGACATTTGGAACCTGAGAGGAAACACTGAGTGATTTAAGTAGCCCTGGAAGGAGAGCTATTAGTGCTTATCAGCCACAAGAAGGCCACCAACAACAGATGGTCCCTCTGGGAACTGGTGGACCCACACCTTCTTATCTCCAGAGTTGCGCTCTGTCTGCAAATGAAGAATGGACTCCAAGGCAGCGGGAGAGATGGTCTTTGGCCATCTCCAGTAGTCCTGGTTGGAGCCAGTATTGTAGATTGGGTGGTTTATTGGACTGGGTATTAAAAACATGGAGGGGGGGGGCACCTGGAGCTACCAGTGCCCTCCTCTCTGAGCACACACAGGACCCTCATTGCCTGTCACTCACCCTTATTACTCCTGCCCTAGGAAAAGGCTGCGGCTCTGGTGTGGTCCACAAGTACTTTTCTCACTTGGGCTCTGGGAGAGGTCCTAGGTATGGTCAGCTGGCTGACTCCATTTTTATCACAGGTACCAACTCAGAGTTGAATTTTTGACCTATTCTTCAGAGGTACTATGTTGTGGTAAAACATGAATCTCAGAGTCAGACTAGAAAAGGAGGCAAATCCCAGTTACACTACTGACCAGATGCGTAACATTGGTCAAATAACTTAACCTCATGAGAGCCTAAAATGGGATAGTAGTAGCTCTTCTCATAGGATGGTCATAAGGCTTAATTGAGATGGTGCAGTGTAGTATTTGATGATAGCAATACTCAATAAATGGTAGCTATTGTCACATTTTAGTCTTTCGAATTGCTTTAATGTGGACTCTTGCTGTTTCCTAATGAGCCACCTGATTATCTCAGACTGGACACTCAGGCATTTGCTCAGTCCACATCCTCTCCTTCAGCAAATACACATTCCTAAGTAAACAGTCACCACTTGGTAGAGAATATCTCATTTAGCCTACAATGATTCTAACTAATTTCTCCATCTTATTAGATTAAAATAAAATCTCAGTTTTATTGTTTAGTGCTGTGATGTGTGTGTGTGTAAGATGAAGCCACTTTAAAGATCTGTTTAAGGCTCAGGCAATTAACCAAACCAAACAGCAACTTTGACTTTAAGGCTGTTTTGATTCTTTCAGATTATTCATGAAAACACTGAAAAAAGGGAAACAAATAAAAGGTCAACTCACAAAGTCTCTAGGCTGTGGAGTCCATCAAAGCTTTTCTTTCCCATGGAGTGGATTCTATTGTTATGGAGATGCCTGCAGGAGAACATTAGGAACACAGTCAGGAAGGCCCACTACACACAGCAGATTTAGGCACAACATTTTGATTGGTTAAACCCAAAGAAATTTATACAGGAGAATGCACTAATTATATACAAGGAATGCATTGTTTAAAAGTTTTTCAGAAGGATATATATATATATATATATATATATATATATATAGGCTATATACCCCATTCACTCTTACAATAGCTGATTCTATACCACAGAATTTAAGTCTTAGTTTTACTTTTTGGGTTTGAGGCATTCAGGAAGTGTATGATACAAGCAACATGATTGATATAAGTAAATTCATCATGGTTGTTGAACATATGCTACAAAATAAGATGTTCAGTGTGGCTTTGGGATGTAAGATGTTAAGCGGAGATATCAACCGAAATTGACAAATGGAGGATAGAGTGAAGGTCCTAGGTCTTCTGAGCAGGTTTTTCTTTTGTTTTGTTTTTTAAATTAAAGCTGAGGCTTATAATGCCTACATTCCCAGGGTGGGGCTCTGGTCAAGAGGAAGTAAGGATTTCAGCCACAGGGAATGATGATCAGATTTTTCAGCTTCCCAAATTAATTATCTATTATACATGGCATTATTGTGTATAATTATCATCTTTGGGTCAATTGGAAAGTCAGATAGGTCAGGGCCAGGGAGAACGGCTATGTGTATATATGAAAACTGGACCAACTTCCAAAGAGATTTTGGAAAACAGGCTCAAGGAGGACAGGGTGACAAAGAATAGTTGAACCTCTATAAGTTCATTTCCTCCAGTGGAGGAAAAAAATGAAAGCACATAGCCAACTTTTGGTGTCAGTAGCATCATCTTTGTATGTGAAATTCAGTACAGGAATGTGTTAATATCACCAAAAATGACTTCTCCTTTCTGACTATTTTCTTCTTATAATTATATTTTGCTTCATGTAAGATTGGCAGGACATTTATTGAGGATCTTCTACATAAGATGCTGCCCAGCCCTCAAAGAAGTATAGACTATAGTGCAGGAGACAGACATGCCATCAAATAAAGTGGATTGACTGAAGGCAGCAGTGGGTTGGTTGAAGAGCATGGAACCAAGGAAGAAATACTCAAGGCAGAAGAAGCCTTCTTCAAAGTTCCTAAACAAACTGCTCTTACAGCCTTTTAAGCAGCTGTTATTTTCCAATGCCAGCATTGACTGATTGTTATATTATACGTGTGGGGTATGTTGCTACAATATTAAGACTGATTATTTTTCAAACTATTGCTTGTAGAACCATTTTGACTTAAAATATGAAATCTAGACACAGCAGGAAAACAAGTAATACAAATGCATAACTTACCACCAAAGGTCAGTTCTCTCTTCTCTTTTTCTTGGCAGGCATTCAGTAAATACTTATTTATAATAAAAGGGCATATTTCAATCTTACCTGAATTATAAACTCTTATCAGAAAGAACGATATTTTCTTTATTTCTTTACTGTACTAATTGTACAGTGTGGTCATTACTTGCACAATGCACAATGGGCTCCCCTAAGGCAGAGGTCGCATTTTATTATCTTCGTATTCCCAGCATATGACTTAACAGGTGTTCAATAAATATTGTTTAATTCACACACACAATTAGAACATTGATGAGTCACTCTTTTGGGGAAGGGGTCCAGGGGATTTTCCTCCCTTAAAATGTCCCCATTCAAGATTTGAAAGGCCAGCATCTTAAGGCCAAGGCCTTATAGTGTATCTAGAAACTAAAGAGAGAGAGAGAGAAGAAGAGAGAGACATCCATAAAACTTACAGAACAACCAAGCTGGAGAGATTTCCAAAGGCATAGTCTGGTATGTGGTGTATTTTGTTCAGGGCCAAGGTCATGGCCTGCAGTGCTGATAAACTTCTGAAAGCCTGGACAGGGATTTCCGTCAAAGCATTGTCATCTAGCCATAGGTGCCTCAGGGCATGCAGACCCCTGAAACAGCTGGGGGGCACGTAGCTGATGTGGTTGGCATCCAGGCGCCTGCGGAGGGGAGAAAGCAAGAGTAGAAAAAAGAGCAGAGCCCAGGCAGGGGAGCTCAGCCCTGCAGGAGCACCCTCAACTTGCTGATTAGCAAGGGTGAGACAGGGCAGCCTTTTCCTCTCTCGGTAGGCTCTCCTTCTCACTCAGAGGTGGAACTACTGCTTCTTCTGGTTTCCACATCCATGGTGCTTTGATTCTCTCCTAGGATTGTGTGTGGCTTGTTTTCATGCAGGAACGTGACCCCCTCTGAGGTATAAAGTTTCAGTGTGATGGTCTTTCAGCTTTTTTTCCTGACACCAGGAGATAGACACCCTTCTTTCTTGCTTCCCACACCAAACCAAATGAATGCCTTTGCTTTCCTGGACTGTTGTGAACATACTAACATATTAACACATGTAAAGCTCTGGGAAAGGTTTACTTCAATATCTGAAAGGAACGGAGCAATTTTTAAAGGTTATTAGTGGTAACGCCTCAGGAAGAGGGAAGAAGAGGTGGCCGCTCCCTTTTTCTTTTTCTTTTTCTTTTAGTATACTGCTGAGTTTAGTATGCTTTGAAAAGTCTAAAAAGTGCTGGCTTTCTTGTTCATCATAAACATTTGCGTCGGGCAGAAGTTTGTTTTTCTGACATTTAAAATAAATAATAAAATTAACAACTTTTCCAGCTTTGCTTCCTTTTCCACCCACCATTTTATTTTTTTTAACGGGGAAATACATCTAAAAAACAGGTTGGGTTTACGAGCTGTTGCAGCTGCAGAGCCAGCAGAGGGAGTGCAATACATTTATTTGCCCCAATCCAATATAAACGGTCCCTGTAGTTCAAACGCCTTCACTTCTTCTACTGAGATGACGTAGCTCAGGCAGTCGGGCATTGCCGGCGAGGTGCCTGGACCACAGCACTCCGACTGCTCCTCTACGCTTCCCATCGCCCTCGCTCATTCCTCCAATCCGCTCTGAAGGCACACACATTTGTCTGCATTTTCGAAGGTCAAAGACTTGTGTTTTAAGCAGTCCACGTGTTAGGAAGAATTAGAAAATCCTAAGTGGACTTTGAAAACTGCTTTCAGAGACTAAACCGATTTAGGAAGCACACCAGGATCACAAAATAGTCCCCTGCAAACCAAATTTAAACAAATTAGTAATAGAGAAGATTTTCTGCCATAGGGAGCTAGTCTCTTTGGAAAGTGGCTGCCTCGCTTTTCACCACATATGTCACCCCACTCGTCCTCTGACTCCTACTTCTACCAGCTAAATAGGACCAAGTGATGCTGTAAAGGCCCGGGCCAAGTTTTGATAATAACTGAGATAAGGTCACTTGAAACAAATTTTAAGAGTTCAGTGTCATAGCACACACACAATTAAATTTCCAGTAGAACAGCTAATATTGCAGGCAGCAGAAATACAGCTTATAAATATCTCAAGCTCCTGTCAACAAGTGGAGCTGGAAATGTTTAGGAAAAACTCAACACTGTCTGGCCCCTTTTTCCGGCAACAATGTTCAAATTAGGTACTATTTCATCAGGGGATGAGGAGGTAATTGTTTTTGTTTGACTAGAAGTAAAGTACATATGTAAACTCTCCATAATCATTACACTGATTAAAGAATGGAGACTTTATTTAAATTATACGAGTGTCCACATTTTAGTTGACATATAGCCTGATCATTGCCAGTTGCTTATTCATTGAAACTACAAGTGGCTTCTCAAAGTCTGGAAAATAACTGTGGTGGTTTGAAGCTATATGTACCCCAGAAAAACATGTTTTTAAATCAAATCCATTTCTGTGGGTGTGGACCCATTGTAAGTAGGACCTTTGGATGAGGCTACTTCAGTTGTGTCCCACCTTAATCAAGATGAGTCTTAATCCTATTACTAGAGTACTTTATAAATGGAATCAATTTAGACATGAGGAAAAAGCCACCGAAGCAAGAAACTGAAATTAATGAAACCCGGAAGAGAAGGGGGAGACCAGCAGATGCTGCCATGTACCTTGTCATGCGACAGAAGAGCCAAGGATTGCTGGCAGGCTATCTTCTAGAAGAAAGCATCCCCTTGGTGAAATGCCTTAGTTTGGACATTTCCCCCGCCTTTATTCACCCTGAGTGAATATATTCCCATTGTTTAATCTGACCCATTTCATGGTACTTACTTTGAGCAACTAAAACAACTAATACAACAACTAACCTTAAAGTTCAGGGTGAATGTTTGGAATGCATTATAGAAAATGCTCTCTTAGCACTGAGTCATAGGCATGTCTTCTTTGATATTTCTTGATATTTCAAATTACAAAGTGTCTGCTATATTTTGAGTCAACCCTGGTATCAATCCGCAGTGTTAATAAGTCCAATTCTCTGGACAGACCTCTTTTATAAATCACTTTTTTCCCCAGAAAAAAAGATGCAATCTGTTCAGTATATTGTTGTCTTGTAATAATTTGCTATCTGATTTGCTGTTTTCTATTCTTCACAATCCTAACACTCATTAGACCAGTAGTTACAGGCCTTATATTCATCAGCACAGCCCTTCTTTTGTCTGTCCTGAGTGCAGCATGAAAATGCCTCTCTGCCTAAACAGTTTCTTCATATAAGAAACTACCACTAAATTAAACTCCCTCTAATTGCAGTGTTTTAGAACCCATGTCCACCCAGCTTCAGTGGCCCAAACATAATTCGGAGAATGGTATATTATTCACACTCAAGGCCATTATTATTTGATTTAATCTTAACAGAAGATCCCAAAGCTAAACCAGAGTATGGAATTAATTATTCAGTCACACGTACAGGTGGTTCTTACAGAACAAGGTTAAGAATGTGGACAAAGCAGCCAGCAGAGCACAAGTTGTGCCTATTTAGTGAGTAAACAATGGGCTCAAATTATATCAATCTTGTCTTTTCAGGCAGCTGGATATTCTCTATTCATATGCTTGGAAAATGCAATATTGAAGCAGTGAGGGTCATAAAAACACAG
>PVKH010041928.1:0-10885 GCA_004027955.1 Chaetophractus vellerosus
GGAAGGAAAAGAATCGTGCTTAGAATTTTCCTAGGTATTCTAGTAGCCAAGTATTGCATCAAACTTTAGAGTTCCCTCTAAGTGCTCCTCTTGTCACCATTCATAACTTCCCTTTAACACTCACACTCCCTTCGGAAATTCTGCCAACAGATCTATATGGCTCCTTCCGGCAGTTCAAACCCCTCAACCTCCGTGTTTTTAAACCTTTCTTTAAAGTTCAACAATTGGCCCATTAACACTGCTACTTGCCTTGGCCTTCCACAACAGGTTAAGAAAGGGTTGTTCTTACTTCTCTCAGAGCTTATTGAATATGGAAAAAAAATATATATCTTTATTCTATTTATATTTTCTCCAATATTTAATTTCATTTGGAACCAGAAGAAAAGAAGTAGATACTAATTCTGATATATCTGAAATAGATGAGGTGTTCCAGAAATCGTTACGCCTGGAAAACATTCTTTTTTATTTCTTAGAATAATAGATATTAAAGAGAAATAAAAAATCAGATTAGTTACTACTTGTGAGTAATTTTTAAATTCTGACAATACTTTGGAGGTAAGCTTAGGAATTATTAAACATGCAATTATTTTAGGATGATTTTCTTCATCCTTGGGAAAATATGACAGGTTTTTACACCTCATAGAATATAACATATAGTGGTAACTGATATTGGAGAAAGATGAGGGCAGACTGGAATTGCTATGATGATTTATTGCCTTATCTGCTCTTCTTGACTATTTTTTACCTTTTCTTATTTCTTCTTTAAAAAGTGTGCATACGGTGGAAATTAGAGCTCCTAAATACATGTGTTAGGTCTTACTATGTCCCTGCTAATACCTAAAGTATAAAAAGAAAGAACTTCAAGGTATTATAAAAGTCTGGCAAAACTTTAATCAAAATACTATGAATTGTAACACTTTGTACTGGATTTTAAAGTAAAGGAGGGAAGTTGTAGGATCTGAAACTTAGCTGGAGGAAAAGCATCCCAAACTGCTTGCATAACTTTCTTGGTTCTCCTTGTTCTCTTTAAATCAGCCCACAATCAGCTTGAATTCCTGGCTTGACCCCCTCCCCAACAACAAAATGATCCTCTTGCATAATCCAGACTATTTCATCCCTGTACTCTGGAATTTTTTCTGCCACCTCAGTAAGCTTGGGTGGCAGAAAGTATTTTCCAAAGATAGCCCTGCAATATATATCCAAAATCACACACTCTTCTTACGATGTGATGTCCTTGCTCTCTTCCATGAAAAGTTAGGATCTATGTTCTCTCCTCTGGGATCTAGGTGGTCCTGTGAATACAGTAGAAATGACACCATATGACTTCTGAGGCTAGGCTAGAAAAGTCAATACAGCTCTTACCTGGTTCTTTCTCTTGGTTTCTCTTGGTATTTCTCTTGGTTCTTCAACTTGCCTACCATGCTGTGAGGAAACCCAAAGTAGCACATGCAGAGACACCTCTTGGAGGAGAGACTTATGCGGAGAGGAACAGAGATGTACCCGGCTAAGAGCCAGCATCAACCACCGGACAGGTGAGTGAGGCAGACTGCGGTTGCGTGGGGCCTCCAGCCTTTGAGCTGTACCATTTGTCTCTGGGTGGAGCAGGAATTGAGTGGTCCCTGCTGAGCCCTGACCAAATCGCTGCTTGGTGTACAAAATAAATATTGTGATGTATTAAGATAGGTTTTGGGAAAGTTTATTACATAGCAATAGCAAATGGAATACCTTGCTACAAAAATCTCTATTTTTAATCTTTAATTATTAATTTTTCCCCCTCACCTAAGAATATATTCGAGTTTTCCCATTTGAAAAAACAAGTCTCCCTTTACACTGCACTGCCCTACCAGCTAAAGCCCTATACCCCCATATAGCTCCTGTTCTTGACTATTCTAAACTGCAAAAATAGGGGCCGGCTCGATGGCCCAGTGGATAGGGTGCCGGCATACCACATGGGAGGCCCTGGGTTCGATTCCCGGGGACCTCTCCTAGCGGGCAGACCACCTTGAGAATGGTAAGCCGCCATGGGCGGGCCGGAGCCGCCATGGGCGGGGCAGGAAGCTGCCACGGACAGGGCGGGAGCCACCACGGGCAGGGCGGGTCTCCCGCGGATGGAGCGCGGCCAGCCACCCGGGAACTGAGGCGGGCCCCGGCCGTGGGCGGAAGCAGAGACCGCCCGCAAGCGGGGAGAGCCGCGCCTGCGCGGTGACCGGTCTCGGCCCGTCTGGGGGGGGGAGAAGGGGAGATATGTAATAAAATAAATAAAATCTTTAAAAATAAATAAATAAATAAACTGCAAAAATAAATAAATATCAATTAGTCAAAAGTCAATTTGCTGAAAGTAAAATTCATGAATGTCTATTCTCTCCAATATTCCAGTTACTGTAACCTTGTTCGCATTAGTTGTGTGGTATAGATTCCAGAGGGCAGTGGGGTTTTGTGGACCTCAGGTTTTCCTGACCTCTGCTCTCTCTCTGTCTTTCTTTCCCTCTCTGATCTTCTGTTTTCCCACTTTCTTCTCCTCAGTGTCCTCTCTCTATTCCACAATCTTCCCCCACTCTCACTTCTCTCTGCCCCTTACTCTCTCTCTCTCTGGTCCCCTCTTCCATCCCAACTCCTCAGAGGGCTGTGGCTGTGCTGGGTATCTACTTTATTTGCTCTCTTTTCCCGGCCAAAGCCAATTTGTTCTATCCCAGCTCCTGTTTTGTATATAACTCAGTGTCAGATAAAAATGGCACATTCTTTAAAATGCTGCTTTAAGTCAAAATGAAAGCAAGCCAATTACAAATTCACAAAACTCTGAAACTTGATGAACAGATACAAGGAAAATAATTTTGATAATGAGTAGAATAGGAAAATTTAACTAATTGGTCATTAATTGGTGAACTGCTTATCTAGCAAATTGACGTAAAACTCAGGGTCTTCGTTCCTGTCCTCATCAGACCAGGCCCCTTCCTTGGTTAACAGACATCAATGACTGCCCTTTCCCCAGCAGGGCAAACTCTGCACTCTTGCAGGGTATAAAAAGCCCCACCTGACTCCCATGTGTTACTTCAACCTCTTTTTCCACCGTCTTGCTTGTATCGTATTAAAACTCCAGCACTATTGAACTGTTAAGTCTCTGAGAATTGCTGCCATGCCTGGGCCCTCGCAGATGTTCTTTCTTCTGTTTGCAACACCCGTTCTGCTCTTGTCCAGTGGCCAATGTCTTCTGAGGTTTCAAGTTCCCACTCCCCCAGGCTGACTTGCATATTTCACTGGTCTCTCATTCTGCTGCTGCCTTCTCACAAATCTCCATCACCAGGAGGGTGCTTGATCACAGTTGAATTTTTTCCATGAACTGTTAGACCTCTGAGGGCAGGAATCATAATTTCCCCTCTATATACTCAGTACCTAGCATAGATGATGGCACATAGTAGGCTCTCAATAAATCTGTCTTAAAAAATGACCATTGACCCAGAAAAGATGACTCCAAACATCTGCAGTTTAAAAATAATTCCTTTGCAGAACCAATTTAAAATTATTACCTAAGGCTACAGAATCAAGAGACATATAAAGAACATGTCTGCATTTTGTTTAAAACTACTAAAATCACAGTTCATTTTGTGGTTTAAAGGCCCTTGTATAAATATCTATGCTACTAATTCCTCTTAGTTTTAGTGGAAGGTAATAGCTTGTGTCTACTGGCCCAAGGCATGTTTTCTTTTATTAGATATTTTATCAGTTACTAGGAGATACGTCTCTCCCGACCTGCTCCATAACTTTTTTTCTTTATTTGCAGGAAGCTCAGGGCTAAGTTGATTTTTGTGTGTGCACTTTTCACCATAGTTGTATTCAGTTCTTGGCTCTGTTTCTTAGTTGTGTGACTTCTCTGGGCCTTAATCTCCTCATATATAAAATTGGATTATGATACCTGGTCAGTGGACTCCCAGGATTTTTGTGAGAATCAAATAAAATGCCGTAGGGGGAAATATTTTAGAATGCACTATCCAAATATGTTATCATCTTTATTGTTCTTCTTGAGCAGATATCTTTTAAAAAATATGGCTTGCACAATCTAATATTTCCTGTTTCTGCCCTTGCAACCAAGAAAGAGAGAAAGGACTCAAATATAGTAATCATATTAACTTCCATTTCCTACACTGTGGACTATATTTTTCTATTAATATTTCTACAATAGTATTGAATATATATCTTTAATTGTAAGCTACCTCAAATCCTTTTATGGAAGCAGATGGGGTATGCTCCATCAAGTAAAAATTCAATAGGAAGAAGCTAATATATTCCTGAAAGTTAATTTTATCAGAAATCAGGGATATTTATTATATATTTCTATAAATAATAATAACACATATTTATTGAGTTCTTATTGTGGGCTTGATTCTGTGCTAAGGGCTTAAATGTATTGTATTTTTAAACTTACAGCAAACTTATGAGATAGATACTCGTTATCTAAGTTTGTTTAGGAGAGGGAAATTGGATTTAAGGAGAGTCAACACACCACCTGGTTAGTTAGGGGCTCTAGTACACATTCTAACTTAGGAAGCCTGACTTCTAAGCCGGTGGCTTAACCCTTCTCTTACTCTGCAGAACATTTGGGTGAATTTCAGAAATTCAACATATTAGAATTATGAGAAAAGCAATAGGGCTGGAGAAAAATCATTACTTTGAATTTTTTTATTTCAATGATTGATCATTTTTTCCAGGATTTTTTTCCTTGATATTTTCCCTAAAATTTTCTAGTCTATGCTTATCTCATTACTCTTACTCTTTTAATCAGAAGTCATTCACTGTCCATTTTTACTCTTAAAATGTGCTGAATCTTATACTGTATCTAGTTTGAGTATTTCTCAGTCTATGTGAATAAATGTTTAATAATGTATTTTAAATTGATTCCAGTGATTATCATTCCATTTCCTAAAATATTTTTTAGTTTTAATTGTGTTTTTACATGTTTTGTGATATTCTTGAATCCCAAATTAATAGCAACCCTTACATGTGATCTTGCCTTTAAAGATACTATTTGAACCCACTTTGTGCTGCCCATGTTTCTTTATTCTTTTCCTTTCACTTTTTCTTTGGACTCAGATTCATTCAGTTTTTTGAACAGTGAATTTATGAAACTGTACAGATATTCTTTCCTTATTCTAAAACCTCAATTTCTGAAGAAAAGTAAAGTTACATCATGAAAACTTCTTTCGGTTTACAGAGTGATTCATGATAGGATTCCTTAAAAACCATTTCCCTTAGATCATTAAAATATCATTTGATTTATAAGCAATTTTCAAGAATATATGCATTGGTTAAGTATGAGCCATTTTCTTTGCCAGTGATAAGAAATATGCCAGAAGCCAATATTTGATTTTTTAAAAATTTGTATAAATTATTTTATTGGCCAAAATCTTTCTGATATATATTTTGTATTGACAGAAAATGGAATTGACATGACCTGAATCTCTTAACTGCATGATGGATATATCTGGATTAACATTCCATCAATTTTGTAAAGATGCGCCTCGTTTATGTGAGATATATCTCTGTTTGTAAAGTGATCCTGGAATTAACCTTTTCTGTTATCTTCAGTCAGTCTTAAGCTCTTCCTTTCACTTTCATGTGTTTTACAGCATTTAGCAGTGTGTCTGGTACTTCGTAAATACTTGATAAAATGTAGCTATTCATCTCTTTCTTATTCTCATTGCATACCTCAAATCTAAGTCATTATCATTTATTATAACCTTCCGATTTGTCTTCTGTACTGTGATATCTTCTCTCTCCATCTTATTGGCCTATACTAGACTAATAGTTTGAAAAATACAATGTGCACACAGAACCCTCTAGAAAAAGGCCTCAGGGACACTGGATAACCTACCAACTTCTTTAATTTCTCTTTCAGTTTATCTCCTATTGGCCTCCTCACACTTCTTTCAGGCTATTCTTCCCATGAATCTTCTGCTCATCTCTAACATGTTGGTTTGTAGTTTCCCATACCTCACCTGCTCAACTTCACGGACTCTTTCCCTTTGCTTGCAATTCCCTCCCAGCTTCTCCACTTTTTTTTTCAGTGTACTCTTTCCTTCAGGTTCCACTCTCAAATTCCTCCAGCAGGAATTTGAACCACTGATTTCACATTTGCTGTTATGCATTGGAATTTAGCCTTTCTCCTATGTGACTTGACTCACCAAAGAGTGGTGTCTCTTAAAGGCAGCAATCACCTCTAACTTTGCCATCTACTTGGTAGTTCATCAATAAGAGTTTGTGAGTAATAATGCTTCTCTCTTCTTACTAGAGTCAGAAATATCTAGCCTTACAGCACAGGTAGGCATAAACTTATTGTTTTGGCTTGCTTTCCTCTCCAGATCCATACATAATCTCCTTTGCTTTATCATACAGTTTCAGACATAGCAGTTGAGGCCTGGGCACTGCTCCTTAGAGAAAGCCTCTCTCCTTTATGTTTTCAAGCTGAAATGAATCTAAAATGATGAAATGAATCTAAAGTTAACCAGGCCAGTAGTCTCAGCTCATTGTTGTCTGCTGTCAAACATTGTGACAAAAATGATCTCTCACCTACTTTTTTATGTCTTTCTTAGGAACTTTTATTCCTCTCTTATCTCATGACTTACCTTTTATCCAGAAATTAAAATAAAGACTTTCCTTTCTTTATGAATCACCTCTGATAACTCTTAAAAGAGAGAGAAAGAAAGGCAAGACAAACTAATTTGGGAAGGTTCTTTTGTATAATTTTATTTACAATTGTTTAAGAAAATATAGCTGAATATAAAGCTCTGCACAATTTATAATAGTAATAGTCTTTCTCCAATCCCCCAATCTGTTTGATGGAAGCAGACACTTTATTAATTATACCCAGTTAGTACACCTGGAGAAACATCCAGTTTAGAAACATTTAGCTTTACCAAAAGAAGCAAAATACAGTGGAAGAGAAAAACTGCTTTAATATACTCATGGACTTTTATTGCTTCAGTGAGCAGGTGAGGAAGAGAAGCAATTCTTTATTACCAAATTATAAAGTACGATCAAATTTGAAGCTGTGAAAATATTGAACTTTTTGCTAGAAAAAAAAATAAATGATTTGAAGCCTTGGTGATCACACAGAGAATCCAGACAATTTGACAGGTATGAATTTATCTCACTTATGAATGAATAACCTTTGTAACTCACTTGGGACTTAAATATTCCAAACACATTTCCCTGGAAACACTTCAAAAGGCATAGTTCATTTGTGTCTTTACCAAACAGCCCCTTTGGTTACCTTTAGTTTGCGGCTTTGTGGTTTGAGCACAGACTTGAAAGTTTGAAAATTAACATAGTTAAAGCTTGCCAGTAGGTTTTCCTCCTGTAAGAATGAAACAAGAATGACTCTTTGATTATTTGATGGTTTAAACAGCTTCTTTTACCTCTGAAAAAAGGAAACTTCACTTATATTATTCACAAAATTTCTGCTCTATGAAAAAGGAAACATTTTCCCCATATTATATATAACAGTCCAGAATGATTTAGTTGTGCTCCACATAGTTCTTAGAGACTAGCTGAAAAAGACACTTTTTAAAAAAAGATAAGATCCAGGATTACAGGTCAAGTATAATGATAGTTTTAGAAAGTTTGTTGCAAATATTATTTCAGAATCATAAAGTACAAGTATGCTTTCAGCATTGTCCTGTCCTCGGAATGCTGGGAGGCAAGCAGGCTGCTTCTTGGAGCTTAGAATTGATCATATCATGTCCTTTTCTCCACTCCTAGGTACCGGCACTTGCTGAACATTGCTGAGGGAGTCAACTGTTGTGGTCAAACCTGTTCCTGATTTTCAAATGATAATACTTAAAAATGTTGTGTGCATAAGCACAAGGAAGATGGTAGTATTCAATTAAAAATATGTTTATTTGAGGTGCCTGGAAATTTTCTTTCATGTTTAAGACTGAAATTTCACTGCTTTACTCTTACTGCCTAGAAAGATTTCATGGGGAAAGAAGGATTTCAGTTCCTATGGAAAAAAGAGACCTGTCCATTCTAGGTTTGAAGGTCTTTGTGAAAATAAGACATAGAAAGATATATATTTAAAATAAAAATTTTAAATTTAACTTTCAGTTGTTGAAATTTAACCCACATTTACCTTTTTTGCCCTATTAGAAGTAACTATTCATTTTAATGACATTATTTTAGTCAACCCCCTTGATTTCGGGATAAATATGCTTTTGTGTCTTTTAACAAAGGGTAAAGGCAATATGTCAGGATAAGCATGATTCCCCACCCCCTTTTCCAGCTCATTTTCTAAAGGACTACTTTTATTGCAAATCTGGTCATCTCTTGGACCACTTCTACCAGGTTTCTTCCCCTTCCTGCCAAGGATCTCTGTCTTCTGCCACCACACGTTTACTGGTGAGAGAATGTCAACAATCCTCTTGACTCAAATGACAAGTTGACATCTCCAACCCCTACCTAACTTCACTCCTGCAATCCCAAGGGTGATTCAATGCATAAACATGTTTGAAATTGCACTCCCCATCCTTCTATTATCTACTCCTAAAGTCAATCTCTCTCCTTGGTTCTTTTAGTTCTGTTCATGATACTATGAGGCTGTATAATGAAGGATTTTTCTGGGTTTCTTTTAGTCTGGGATAATTTTGTTGCAAGGAACAGACATCCATTCAAACTAGCTTAAGCAAAAGAAGACACCTGAGGAAGGATGCAGAGCATCTGACTGTGCTGTAGACAGAAGCAGATGCTGGATCTCCCTTGGGAGTCAGAAGCTGGTCGGTCAGCTAGACCAAGGCAAATACTATCCCTCCTATTTTATTTTATTTTTTATTTTTATTTTTAAAAAGATACTTAGATTACATAAATATTATATAAAAAATAGATGGGATTCCCATATGCCTTACTCCCTACCTTTCCCATACTTTCCCACATTAACAACCTCCTTCATTAGTGTGGTACATTAGTTACAATTGATGAACACATTTTGGAGCATTGCCTCTAAGTGAGGATTATAGTTTACATTATAGTTTAAACTCTCTCCCACACAGTTTTGTAAGTTATGACAAGATATATAATGGCCTGTATCCACCACTGCAATGTCATTCAGGACAATTCCAATGTCCCGAAAATGCCACCATATCACACCTATTTTTTTAAAAGATATTTAGATTACATAAATGTTACATTAAAAATTATAGGGGATTCCCATATGCCCCACTCCCTATACCTCCCATGTTTTCCCACATTAACAACATCCTTCATTAGTGTGGTACATTCATTGAAATTGATGAAAACATTTTGGAGCATTGCCACTAAGCATGGATTGAAGTTTACCTTGTAGTTTACACTCTCTCCCATCCAGTTCTGTAAGTTATGGCAAGATATATAATGGCCTATATCTGTTGTTGGAATGTCTTTCAGGATCATTCCCAAGTCCCAAAAAAGCCCCTGCATTACATCTGTTTTTCCCTCTCCCTGCCCTCAGAACCTCCAGTGGCCACTGCCCCACATCAATGATACAATTTTTTCCACTGGTAGAATCACAATAAATCTATAGTAGAATACCAAGAAGTCTACTTTAGTCTATAGTTCATTCCCCAATCCTGAGGATTCTGGGATGGTGATGTCCACTCCACCTCTAATTGAGAGGGGGCTGCAGTCCATTAGGGCCAATGGATGGGACTCTCTTACTTGCAGTTGCAGACTCTCTCGGTTCCTTGGTATGGTAGTTGTTCATCATCACCTCCTTGTTAGTTGTCTTAGGTGAGACCAGTGAACTGGAGAGTAGGTATTGCAATTCCATTGAGATTCGAGGCCCAGCTGGCACATGGACAGCCCAAAGATTTAAGTCTCTTGGACATGCACCGACCAACTAATTATAGGTTCACATAGAACAGAAGAGCCATGTGTAGGGAAACCACAACTGAGTCCAACTCTGTCACCCTGGGGAGCAAAAATTCCAAAGTAGGGCCCATTGGCAAGGCACCAAACTCCTGAGCTATCAGCCCTGACTATAGTGTCTGGATGTCTGCAAAGCTCTCAGGAGATAGGGTATTTGAGGTAGTAGCCACTTTGGCAGTCAATGAAATCCTGCTGAGATGTGCATAAGTGTAACCTCTGGAATGACCTCCCAACTCACTTTGAAGTCTCTTAGCCATATAAACTCATTTGTCTTTAACTTTTCTTCCTTTTGGTCAAGGTCTTTCTCCATTTGCATTGCTAGTCGGTGGTGCTTGGTAGTAAAACCTCGTTGCACTGCAGGGAGGCTCATCCCCAGGGGTCATGTCCCATGCTGGGGAGAAGGTAATGTATTTAGATCCTGAGTTCAGCTTTGAGAGAGGCCACATTTGAGCAATAAGGAGGCTCCCAGGAGGTAACTCTTAGGCACCCTACAACACTAGGCTAAGTTTCCATTTCAAGAGTAACAGTTCATAAGCAAAGTCATCAATATCAAGGGCCTGTCAGTGGACCATCTTCCTTCACTATTCATTTCCCCTGTAGTCAGGGGATTCTTGCTATTCCATTAGAGAATGTGGCAGAGCTCCCCAGGATGGGAATTTGATATTGTGTGAATCTCCATCCACCGTGACAATGCCCCATGAACATTTGAACACATTTATATGCCTTATATGTATGACCAGGTGAGCTTCCTCCCATGTATCCCCCTTCACGGACATCTCGCACCAATGATCCTCCCCTGCCACAGTTGAAACCCTTCTGTGATCCAAAACTTCTTAAAAAATGAAGCCAATAAAATAGTCAGATACAATTAATGAGAAAATGAAATAATAATGATAGTTTTAAAAATAAGAAATAAAATACCAAAAAAAATTTTAAAAATACAAAAAAATTTGGGATAATAGAAACTAATGACAAAATATTAAAAAGGTTTTTTTTT
>PVKH010041929.1:0-10882 GCA_004027955.1 Chaetophractus vellerosus
AAACTAAAATGTCACCAATATAGCTTTCTTCAATGAATATATACTTGCTTATAGGTTTAAAAAATAATTAAAACTTTAAAATAAGTATGAGGAACAAACAGCCTCTCCAAAAAAAAAAAAATTAGTATTTTTTAAACCAAAATTTCTTTCAAATCATAGAAAATGAGCAAAGCATTATATTGTACCATTCCCACTCTACGTAATCCTTTTCTATTATATACCTTTTTAAAAATACATGTTGTTTTTTAGAGATTTCAGACTAGAGGAGAAAATCACACAATTACTGCAGTCACAAGCATACAAATTGTTTTAGAACCACTGAGGCCCCTTAAGAAAGAGAGAAGGATGGTTGCCCAAAGGGAGATAACAGAAGTTTGCCTTGACTTACAGATTGTGTTTACACAAACAACTCTAAACAGAGCACTTGAGAAGGTTCTCAGCTCCTGGGGCAGGTGTTCACAGGTGTTATCTTTTCTGTATGTCTGGGCTCAGCAGGTGTAGATGCATGGTGGTAGCAAGGAAGGAAGTGGGTTGGAGGAAAGTTATTGTTGGGACCTTATGGGAGTACTTGCCAGGGCACTGGGGCAATTAGCAGATCACAGGGTACCTGGAGCACAATAGTACTTTCATTTTGTTACACATATTTTTCTTGTCAACCCTTGGTAATAAAATGACCTTTTCAAGTTTACTGCCTATTTTCCATATACAATTACAACTATTTTATTGTGATTTGATAATTTAAGATAATCCTGAATCTTCCTTTCAAAGTGTTTATAAAGACAGCGATGGAAACAAGTAGGTCATTTATTTAGCCAGCTCCTAGTTTGCCGCTACTAAAGTATTTATTGCTTTTTAAAAATGCATTACTTGTGCCATGATTCATGAGTCAATGCATCAGTGAATCAAGTTGATAACCATTTATTGAATGAGTTAATGGGTCTACCAAAAGAACATATTTTTTAACCTGATAAAGATTTATATACCAACAGGTTGTTTCTCTTGGTTACGTTCATTCCTGTACAAATTCAGCCACCAAGCATTTATTGAGTGCCCACTAAATGTAAGGCACAATGTTTGGAGTGCTTAGACATTAGAGAACAAAACAGATGTGCACTCTTTGTCCTCATTGAGCTTACAAGCTATTGGAAACAAGATAGGAAATGAATAAACAAATGGCTACACAATTAAAATTTTTGAAAAGTATTATAATTAATAAAAGGATGGAGTGACAGAAAACAATGACAAGGGGATACGGTGTCCCTGTGTATGTTTGGGGGTTTACCTAGAGAAGGTAATCAGAGAGAGTAGTTTAAGCTAAGGAATGCCCTGAGAGCAGAAAAACAATAATATGTAGAAGGAGATAGCTAGAAATAGATATAGTAACAGAGGAAAAGAAGATATAGTTTCAAGAAGCTAACATATGAAGACCCAAGAGAAAATCAATATGAGAAAAGGCAAGGATAGGAATCCGTGCATTGCTTTATTATTTTGTCAATTTACACATAAAAGTAGTGATAAAATAATTTTCATGTTATTCTGAAATCCACCCAGGCAAAGTATATACCATATAATAATAACAACAATGATTAAGGTAAATATAGAAAGAAAAATTAAAGTAGAATTCCAGTGAAGGTAAACACAAAAAAAAATTATGAAAAAGATAATTCATGACATAGCTAAGAATTCTTGGGTAAAAGGTGACCTGATAGAAAAAATAAAATAATTTGCAAAACAATAGATTAGAAATTAAGAATGTGTTTGCAAAATTAGAAAATGCAGCCTAATGTGTGTGGCATTATTTTAGAGAATCATATCCCTCGAATTCTCTGTTGAGTTTTTGGCAAGCCTGTTGAATAAACATGTAGTCTACTTGGATGGATTCCAAATGAAACAAGTAAAATGATGAAAGAAATGGTTTACAAGGACAGATTAAAGGGAAAGATTTGTATGACTTCAGCATGTCAGGAACTAAAGAAGAAACATTACGGTTTACAAACATTTGAAACACAAATTTGAAGAAAAAGAATTCTTTAGCTGTGCACAAGCTTGCACAATTATGAGTATATACAAAAGGAAAAAAATATCCCCCTTGTAATAATGTTAACTGTTTTCCAGTAAGAACCATTTGGACAAATGAATCAGGGATAGCAAAAATTAAACCCATCAAACAGACATATTAGATGTTCATGGTAACCTAAACCATGCAGACCTCAAAACAGATAAATGCCCTCTGAACCGGGCAAAGGAGGTAAAGGAAAATTACAGAAACCCCTGCTATCCCTGAGCTGTTCTTGACATGTAGAAGGGATCCTTCAATGGATCTGGGATTCTTTCTAGAATTGGGCTACAGTGAAAAGATCCCTGGACTTGGATCTATGAAACCTACTTTTGAGTGCTGATCACCATTTAATCTCAGTCTATAGCCTCGCTGTGAATTGGGATAATAGCAACTTCCTAGATTGTTGGGAGGTTTAAATGAGCAATTGTACAGATGTACGTCACCATTACAGGGTGGCAGGGATGCGGAGAAGCATGGGGAAAATACAGTTAATGTAACCTATGGACTATAGGTAACAGCAATACTGTAATATTCTTGCGGCAATGTCAAAGATGCGCTATGTTAATAATAAGGGGGTATTGGAAAATATGCCAAATGTACGCTAAAGACCATAGTGGTAATAGTCTGATGATACTATCTCATAATCTGTAACAAATGTTCCACAGCAGTACGGTGTGTTGGTGGAGGGTTGTCATTTGGGAATTCCACACATGTGCATGATTGTTTTGTAAGGTCACAACTTTTCTATTAGATTCTTATTAAGAACCTATATTTTAAAAATGAGCAATTGTACATGAAAATGCTTTTTATATACTTAAAAATATTTGTCTTAATGAGATATAAGTATCAGTTATTATTATGAGCTCAATGTTCCAAAAGCTATAGGATGAGGACTATCAGAAAGAATGATGCCTGGGAGTGGGATGTTATATATGTCATCCTGCTTTAGAGTAAATCAACTTTCCTCCGGGTCACTGCAGCCCTCTTAATTGGATGTTGTTCTCTCTCCCATAACTTCTAAGCTTGAAGGTGTGGTATAAGTTCCCCTTGCTCCTCAATGACACTTTCCAAACACTCTCCCTCCTTCCTTTCTAGAAACAACCATTTGTAATTTCATGTCATAGATTTCTATTGGTACTGCCCCTTCTTATCACAGTTATCTTCTGATCTCCATGTCACATCCCCTCATTCCTTGAAGATTTCTGCCCCTCGTTCATTGTCAGTCTCTGCAACATTCTTCCTGGCAAAACTTTTTGATTTCAGTACCCACATAGATAATTTTTGCAACACTTGGCCATTCAGTGCCTTGACTCCCCTCTTCCAATGATCTTGTCTTTCACCGTCCCTCAGTCATAACTCCTATGGTCATACACCAGATTTTATAATTACCCAGAATTACAATTACAGTATATTACAGCAATGTCTTCATAATCTTATTCTTCAAACCATCACATTCTCTCTTTCTAGCTCATTCCCTTCAGATACCAAGTTGAACAGCCTTCCAGCCCCAGCAGGACTTCCAATCCATTGATCCTACCGCCTTCTAACAGCATTCCAGTTTTATTAGTGCTGGGGGTGGGGAAAGGACTTTGGAATCTACCTTAGTTTAGGAGTTAATAAAGCAGAAAATGATGAGAGCATCCAGGGCTGAGAATTCTGGAAATGGATAGCCACAGACATCAAGTTTGGGAAGAAGGAGTGAAAATTAGACTAATGACAAGAGTGGAAGTTCAAGGGGTGTAAAGGTGTGAGTGAGGAAAAGTAGAACATTCTGCTTAGAAATGGAAAGTCTGAGAAAATGTAAAGTACTGGAAGCTGAGCAATTTCATGTGATAAGAAAAGTCTAATGAATAGCATTGTCAGTGGTTACCTAAAAAGTTGAAGATCATTTGTGTTGGGAACTTCCAGGGAGTTTAATACCAGAATATTAAAAGGGTCACAAGAACAAATGTTAAAGTTTTTAAAGGGGACAAATGTTAGAGAGGAATCAAGGTTCTGAAGCCATTAAAAAAGTTCAGGATATCATGAAGATTAGTAATGGGCTCCAAAGAGGAAAGGAGGTGTTATATGTTGATGGCAAGAAAGAAATGATTCATGCTGGACTGAAAAGAGGTTTGGAAAAGTTTTCTAAAAAGCAAAGCTTTAACATATCTTATTGAATAGCAATGGAACAATATAGAGAACAGTGTAATCCTAGAAAAATAAAATTCATGTTACAATCAAATAGAATTCAAGATTTTGAAGAAAAAGCATTTTGAATCACTTTTCATGTGTTCTTCCTCCTTGCTTCACTATTCTTGTTAGTGATGCATCTGAAAGACATATTAACTCTGACCAAATGGAGCTTACTCCAGCCTTTATTTCTGAATGTGAAAAGAAAATAGGTATTACACTTCAACAACCTAAGGTCTGAAATTAGGAAAACAATAAATATAACGTATCCTTTTCAAATAACTACCAGTTTAATATGGTTATATGTGATGTGTGTGCTTTACAAATAATAAAATCATTTCACAATGAATCTCCGTGCTATACAGAATGGGTCAACCATTGAGACAGCAGGGTTTAAGAGATAAGAGAGCAGACTCTGAATTCAAACTGTTTGGATTCTAATTCTAACTTTCCACTTAGTAGCTGAGTAGCCTTGGGAAACTACTTAACCTCTCATCTCCTTTTTCTCAGACAGATGTGAATATTTGCCTTATAGAGTTGCTGTGAGAATTAAAAAATATTTGTGGTACTTAGAACCATTATCTTGTCTAGCAAGACACTTAAGCTGACACCATGGCAGGGCCTGAGAAAAGAACAGAATGGTGCCTGAACACTTATCATTTCTAGATGAAAATTAAAGTTAGCAGGACATGTCATAACTCTGTATCTAACAAAAGAATCTATCTCTTAGAAGTAGTTTTGGTTTATCAATGATTCATAACAAACATAGAAAACACTCTATAACTTGCCTTTACTTTAACTTTCTATTTTTAATGGTGCTCTTGCAGGATGCTTGAGAACTACTTTCAATTAAGCTCATTCTCCAACACAGATTATAAGAAATGGTTATGTAAGAAAGTGAGCTTTTCAAGTTCCTGAAACAAAGTGACCCAATTTTTACATAAATGTGATACTGCTATTTAAAATATGCAGATGTTCCTCAAGGAACACTATAATGTGGTGGGGAGAAATCACTCATTCTGTTTAATATATATTAAGAGCCTATTTTGTGCATTTTGTTATTGTCAGGGTAGTCGTTGCCGTTTCCATTTGTTTTGTTTTGTCTAGCATTGTTCTAAGCCAGGCTCTGAAAGAAGCACAAATTATGAAACAAGAACTTGGCATATGAACATTCAAGCATTACAAAGGGTCATTTTCTTTTTTCATCCTTTCAGCAGAATTTAAAAAAATTTAGCATTAAAAGACAAGAGTTTCAACTATGGAAAGAAAAAGATAAATAAACAGGAAAACAGTGTGGACAAAATTAGAGTTCAAGTAGCATTTGGAAAGAAAAATATGAGGGGAGAAAGACTTCATAGATGTGAGCACAGAAAGAAGACTCACTCTAATAGGTGGGGATCTGGCTCTATACTACAGAGGGATTTGTTCATTTATTTCAAATAAAAATATTCTTCAGTAGTTGCCATGTGATGGTTCTGGTCTTTTCTACTCAAGTGTCATGAGCCTGTCTTACCCTAGACACTCCCCATAATCGCTAGTAACTGTAAAATGGAGATGGTCACCCTGACCTAAGTACTAGAAAGGATTTAAAGGATTATTTTGTATTCCCCAAATAAATCAGTTTATCAAATACCAAGCAAAATCTTAAGAAATGCATGATGTCTGACCCCATTTGGAGATTACATTCAAAGCAAGCACATTTTCATATAACAAGAGATTGAAATCTTGAACTTCCCATTTATGAAATGTCATACAATATTAAATTATGTTAAAAAGAGATCAATCAGTTTGATACTAACTTGTTTTAGAAAACAGAAAAGGTAAAACTAAGATACAGAGTCAAACTTCTTTATCCATAATTACAGTTGCATTTAAAACTGTGTTAGGGCTTAAAAACCTTTACCTAACTTCTTGAACTTAAATCAGCCATTTTACCTCATAAATTGTGAGTCGTCTGTTGAACATATCCCACCAAGTTATTATCATTGTAGTAATGCATGTTTTAAAACAAAAAAAAGCAGGGCATTTCCTTCTAAAATATAGCCACATAATTGAAGGATATTTATCTGTATTCTGATGTCAACTTCTTTTATATACTTTTAAATATATAAAATAAAAGTTCTGCACTTTGTGATACCTTCATTCATTACTTTAGGAAAAAATATATATATATATATCTCACATAACATATTTAGCATGATGGGAATAAAGGTTTTTAGACAAGTACATTCTTCAGATATCTGAAGCTTACACCATTAAGCATTTATTTTTAACTTTAAACATTTTTTGACAAAATCTTTTTAAAGTAAGTACATACTTTACTGCATTTGTACCAAGAAAAAATTGAAAATATTGCACTGAGTCTTTATCATGCAACATCATTGGCATCAATTATCAAAATTGTCTCCTGCAAGCCTTCAGTGATGTCTTCGGACCTTTAAACTTCAGACTTTTATACTAAATGTCCCCAGATTTTTACACTATATAGTATCACTGTCTTTTGCATATGCTTTTTCAGTCTCCTCTTTGTCTAACAGGTGCCATGTTTTATTGCTCTGTAAACCTGATCTACTATCTCATCTGCCTTTTATTTCTTGGATCCAGTATAAAGAGGGCTCAAGAACCTGAAAACCAAGAGAAATAGGATTTTCTAAACATATGATCCAAGATCTAAATGTAAATCCATTTTGGGTGGACCAAAGTTTTTGATGCTTTGCCCTAGCTTCCCAGATATGTTCCACGTGGATAAAGCTGCAAGGCATGTGACTTCTCCAAAAGTGGGTGGACAAAAATTTTGGCATAGCTGATGGTTCTAGGCAGGGCATTGTGATCAAGTCATGGTGTAAGCATCCTGCATCGCTCCATGACTTAGATCCAATTTATTTCCACTTATGTTTTAAACCTTTGTGTTGAGGCAAAGGCTTCACATTATCATCTTTGTTTTTCTCCTCATTTGCAAATTTCATGTTTGTAAATATGAAATCTTTTAATAATGATGACAGATTGCCATATCAATTTTATAGTGGATATTGTGCCTTAGTTGTAATCCAACTAGGAAATGAGAGAAGGAGGGAGAGAGACGGTGGTGGGAGGGGGAGAGAGAGAGAGAGAAAGGAGCAGAGGGCCAGGAAGGGAGGGAGGAAGGGAGAACCGGAAAGAGGGGAAAGGGTCTTTTTTATTTTAGGAGGACTCTGACAGAAAAGATGCCATTGGAGACAGACCAGTCGGCACAATGCCAGAGACTATATAAAATCTGACAACTTGTACAAAGGGTGTATGGCAAATCTGAAAGATGTTTTTAAGGGCTATATCAGCAGATAATATAACTAATTTGAGAAGAAAGGTTATCTGTTAAAGGACAGTTAAAAACATATAAGTGATGCCAAGTCACTGACGGTTATTGATACATGGTAGGCACATATATAAGGATTAAAAACTGGCCGAAATGGATGACAAAGCTTTATATACTATGTAATTTAGTTTGTCTTGGCTGCACAACATATTTCAGCATGTTCTTTAGAAATTTGCTAGTTCTAGGAAACATACACTTTACCATCATGTTGGAAAAGGATAAGCAGTCATCTCTTTCAAAGTATGAGACATGTGTAAAAATGCATAGTTGAATGTATATATCCATGAAAATCAGTATATCAGAAATTCTATTTATAAAACCTGTGGTTGTTATGGATCATAAGCTTATAATATCTGCTAAAATTCTCAATAACAATTGTTTTACTTCAATCACTTCATAGCTCTATGTACATTTCCATTGCAAGGAACTCAGAAGACCCCTGAAAAATCATGGTTCAACTTAGAGGAACACTTGTTTGTGGCAATTAGAGCAATTCTGCTTCTGAGTTAAAATCCTATGGTACAAACAGTAGGACCTTACAACTCACTCTCCCACTTTTTCTTAGAGGAGCACTGAAATCTAACATCAATTTCATAGAGATTTTAAAGTCACTTTATTTGCATTTATTAGTTTACTCTTCTATTTCTTCCATCTTTCCTTTAAATGATCCCCACTGATTATCCTGACACCTGCTGGTGAGAGCACAGTTGATTCCAGTTGACTTCTCCCTACAACTCTCTCAAATCAAACACATTGTAAACATAATTTCAGTGACAATTATTACATAGGAAACCATGGGGTAATTTTTAATAATTACTCCACTTTACTGGGGCATTCATTTGCTTTGATAAGCCAAAAGTTATTATAATCATTATGAAGGCAATGATGAAAAAGCAGCATGCTTAGATGGCTTCCTTAAAACACAGATGAGAACTGAATAATATGAATGGCTTGGTTTTCATTTGGTTTTCTACTACTTTTTTCCATAATGATGTCAGTTTTTAAACTACTTGAGAATGAAACCTAACTATATAAAGAGCAAATTGATTACTCATGATAAAAACCCAGCACTAATTATATATTTGCAAGATTTGTTTTTTCTTTGTTTTTTTTTTTTTTTTCTTTCTTTTTTCCTTCATTACCTACTTGTTTTGTTTTACTTCTGGCTTGAACTGAGTTCTGAAGCCTGCATTGTTTTTCTGGCAAGGATTCAATGAACCTACTACATCATAAATCATACGCACAGCTATTGCACCTGCAAGTATATTCAGTAAACAACAAATGAAGCAGGTTTTTAATATTGTACACAAATGGAAACATATACAGGACATCCCATTATTCAAAGGCCTTCAAAAGATGAAAGGTTTTAAAAATAAGATTACCTCTAATTAAAGTACTTATCTTAATTAACAATCAGTGAAATAAAGAGTTTGGACCACCAATTTAGAGTCTTGAAAAATCGTCAAGTACATTTTGTAATGGCATGGAGTAGCATGCTATTTTATTTAATCATGTATATTTTATAGCTTCAATTATATTACTATAACTTTGTGAGAAGAAAAACTTATAAGTATCTAGTGATAAAACTTTATTGAAATATTTATCTATTTATTAAAAATACCCTAGAAGTTGAATACATGTCTAATATGAACATTGATATCAAGGTATTTAACAAAAGTAGAGAGTTTTAATTTAGAAAATAGTTCAAAAGTGAAATACATTTACCTGGCTTTGGAGATCTTTGCAACTTCAGAACAAAGATGGAAAAATCGACCATTTCCATTTTCTACATATATTTTTTATTATTATAAATGCTTTCTCAAAAAAAAATATGTGTTTAAAACAAAATACATTTCAAGTCTAAGGAAACACTTCAACAAGAATTAGAAAACCTTTTTTTCGGAACCAGAAAAAAAAACATATCATGGCAGTGCTGTGGCATAGTCAAGATTTTGTATTAATATCAAATTGTCACAGCAGGATACCTTACTTTCACTTAATTATTATTTTAATTCTATATTTCAAAATTATTTTTAAATGTTTCACCTGGAATCTAAAGTTACCTCTTATTTTAAAGTATTCAATTAATGATCATGTAAATGAGATAATGAAGACACTAAAGTGTAATAAATTTTTTTAAACATGGAAACCTCTTTCAACATAAATATTGTTATAGAAACATGGTGTTATTACCTGGAGTGTGATTTTCAGGTACTGATTTATTCTCATGCAGAAGTCACTAAAAACCACCAATGTTTCAAAAAAGCAAATGCCAATGATTCATAGTATTTAGGACATGTCTAGACATTTTCAGACAGTGCCATTTGCTTAAAGACTTAAGGCACAAACTGCAGGCTCAGGGACAGATTGCATAAGATGTCACGTGCTTGCCGCAACTGTATGCATGTTATTGGATTTTTTGGAGCAACCCATAACGATGAATAATTTAAGAGTTAATAAAACATTCACTCTGACTGATCCATTGGTTTAATTTTAAAAATAAAAACGACTAATAAAAGGAGTTACATCTCCTTATCAAATACCAAGCATTAATACACGTAAATTGCAACTCACACATGGGGTTTACACAATTTCTAAAAGGCGTGGATTAGAGAAATGTTTGGTGCTTGGTTGGGTGGGGATGCACAAGGAACATTCTCAGTGTTAACATTAGCTTCAATAAGTTTGCTCAAAGTTTAATTGTTTGGAGCTGTCTGGCAAGCTGCACTCTGCTTTCTGGAGGACTGAGGGAGGAAAAATTACAGAGGTGTAAATTTAACAAAAAGAGCTAATGCAATATGGTTCATTTCTTTCCTAAAGCCCCTTTTCCCTCTCCCAACAGGCTGGCTGAAAGGAAGGAATCTACTGAAGAATATGGAGTACACTGCTGCCCGAGCATTGTCTAGGAGGGCTGGATTGGAAAGCCAGGCCAACATTTCCATCCTTGGCCTGTCTGGCGGACTAAACTGTACCCTGGGCGCGAGTGTCTTTACGAGGCAGAGCCCCGGGCTGCGGTAGCGGGTACTCAACCCGCATTTCAAACAGACCCTGAGAGACAAGAGCCGCCACAGACGCGAGATGCACTTTCTCCTCCCCCAGCCGCGCCGCCCTCCAGCTCTGCGCGGGGATAGATGGTGGTGGCGGTGGCACCGTGTAAGTGCGTGTGAGTGGGTGAGTGTGTGTGTGTTTCCCTGTTTGGGGTGGGAACGGAGGCGGGGAAGAGAGGACGAGAAGAGAGTGCCTGCAATTCTCCCCCTTCCCTTTCTTCCAAGGGATCAAAGTGCAGACGGAATCCAGAC
>PVKH010041930.1:0-10930 GCA_004027955.1 Chaetophractus vellerosus
TCAGCTCCGCCCCCGTCGATGCAGCCACCCCTTCAGCCCTCACCGGACATGGCAGTGCCTTAGGGCAGTGCAAGAGCCGTGCCAGTCTTAATAAATGATTAGCAATACTATTATCATTAAAATGATGTGGGACCACTACCATGTCTAGCCACTATTCTAAACTCTCTACTCTTTATTAATGTTTTTATTCCCTGAAACATCTCTGTGAGGTAGTTATGACTTGTATTATCCCCATTTTACAGATAAAGAAACTGAGGCAAAGATAGTTGAGTACCTTGCCCGGGGCTACCCAGCCATTAGGAGGTAGAGCTGGGATGCAAACCTGGCTAGCTTGGCTGTAGGCCAAAGGGAGCTTGGCCTGTAGCCCTCAGGGAGCTTGGCCTGTAGCCCTCAGGGAGCTTGGCCTCTAGCCCTCAGGGAGCTTGGCCTGTAGCCCTCAGGGAGCTTGGCCTGTAGCCCTCAGGGAGCTTGGCCTCTAGCCCTCAGGGAGCTTGGCCTCTAGTCCTCAGGGAGCTGGCTGGCAGATCCTTGGGCACATAATTCAATTGACCCTTGTCTGCTGCGGGGTAGGGTCACCACCCGGGGGGCTGGGGCGGGGAAGAAAACCCAGCCCAAGAACAGCTCCGCCACAGCTATCTCCTCTCCTCAGGCAGCTTCAGGAATGGCAGAGGGGCCAGAACACCACAAAGCACGAGCCCCTCTTCCTATTTTCTGTTTGGTGGGTTGGGGGTGGGTGGGACGTGTTTAAACTTCGGTCAAGCTTCGCCAGAACCCCACAAGAAGAGACCGCTTTGAAAGCATGGCCGAGCAGACTGTTCAGCACTTCTCCTGATCCTTGCCCATTTATTCATCAGATCTGGGACCTGGAGACCTACAGCTGCTTGTTCACCGCCCCCTCCAAAGCCAGCGGCATCAAGGGGGACCACGCAGCCTGCCTCTACCTCCCCCGCTCCCGGGCCCTGTGCGTGGCCACCGACGCCGTTGCGCTCCTGCGCCTGAGATTAAGGTACAACATTGTCCTCTTGGCTCCAAGGGCCAGCTCTCCAGAGGTACTATCAAGCCCGGTCCGGCTGCTTCCAACCTTCTAATTCCTGGGCTGCAGTTACGATTGCCCGGTGGGCTCCCTACCTGCAGGACGTGCCCCGGGCTTGCAGTGCAGCTTTGGTGAACTCTCTTGAATATTTCCAATCCATTACTCCATCACCACCTTCCTACCTCTTGACATCTATTTCACCCACCGGCCCTACCCTATAGCAAATTGCCCAAGACCCCCGGGGACTGGCTATTCAGTCTGAAGGCACTAGTGCCCCTTCTAGAGGCCAAGCAGGGGCACCTTGACGGGCCTGCTCGGCCCACCCGTCCCATTGCCGCAGTACTGCTCTTGAACACCAACATCCTTGCCACGGCGGTGCCCACATCTAAGCCCACCTCCCTCGGCGGCTTCTGCTTCCCAGCACCGCCCCATCTCCCCGACTCCTCTGCAAGCAGGCCCACCTGGGTTTCCTTGGCGTACCTTGGTCAGAGCACATCACCATCACCTCCTCCGCCAGGAAAATGGGTGCTGTGGAGAGGTCAACCCGCACCCCTCCCCTTGACCTTGGAGGTCGGCTCCAGGTGCCCTTGCAGGTCTGTCCTGCCTAGGCTGACACACCTTACTAAGGGGTTTTAAATTCTGCCTCGCGGGTAGCCACAAGCCACCCAGCCCATCCCTGTGCTTTAACTGGTGAGGACAGAGGCCTGGAAATGGGAATGAGTGGCCCAAGGTCTCATGGGAGCTAGGAGCAGAGCCGGGGCCAGCGCTTCGGTCTCAGGGTGCCCAGTCCCCTCCTTCCCCCCGGCACCCTGCTACTTCCCGCTGGAATGGCAAAACCCCCCGAGATTTCAAAGGGGATGGGGAGCGTGTATCCATCTGCCAAAGGGGTGCTGGTGCAAAGTTCCAGACCTCTGCTGGCCTTTGTAACAGGGCTTTATTCGGGGGTGAAAGCTTACAGTTCCAAGGACAAATCAAGGCTCCAGCTGAGATGCCTTCTTACCCAAGTCAGCTGCTGCTGGCCCCGGCGTGTTTCCATGTGTGAAGCAAGATGGCCGCCAACCTCTGCGCGGTCTCTCCGTCCCCTCCGGGATTCCTCTTCCTCTTGAGCGCCGTGGCCCAGCCTCTTGAGGCTTCCTGCTTAAGTGATGCTGCAGTCCTCTCTTCTGGCATAAGGCTTGTGTCTTTCTGTGTCTTCTACATCAGCCTCGGCCGTTCTGGTCTCTTACTGATTTCAGCTGTACGCTATCAGGCAAAATGGCTCATGTCTCCTCACTGTCACGTGGCAGGACCAGAAATGACAGAGCTCTCTCTTCCTGCGTGTCTCCACGTGTGAGTCTTTATGTCAGAACCAGCAAGGGGGTGGGGCCTCAACCTGAGTCACACCTTTCCCATGTAGTTGATTCAAAAGCCCTGAGCAGTCTTATCAAGCTAATCAAAGGGTCTCACACCCAGAGGAATAGATTAGTTTGCAAACATAATCTTTCTCTTTTTGGGTCATAAAGAGAAGGGAAAGGTGCTCCACCTACGCCCACGAAAGCAGACTAAGCAGAGCGTCCTTAGAGCCCGCCACCCCCAATGCACCATCCCCACATTGAGCTACGCCTACTCCTCATTGTCCCCTCCCGACTCCAAAGTCAGAAGTCTATGTGAGCCAAGGAAAGGATGCCCGAAAGCTTTGGGGCTGAATATTGTACTTTGGAGGTTTCAGATCCCATCCCCATGATAATGGCACTTGAATTTCCTGAGTCCAAAATTATGTGGTCTCAAAACTGTTTTTTCCTGACTTGTGAGCCTACATGTAGAAAGAGTCCTAAATAGCTTTATAGTACTTAGCAATTAAATCTCGTCAAGAATTAGCTTTATGCAAAAGGGGTCAGATTTCACGTCATCAGAACTACGCTGAGAAGTCCCGAGTGTGGCTACTGTCTGTTTCTCTTCACCACTTTCTGAATTCACTCATTGGAGCCAGACAAAAAGGCTTGCCTGTGTCAGGGAATCCCTGCAGGACAACCGCCAAATTGTTGTTAGCAATCACGCTTGAAAGCTTGTGCTCCTCACTCAAGACACCAAGTCAACCAGCTGACAAATGGCAATGTCAGTCAATCAAACCACTCTTTGTTCTACACGACAACATTGCGTAGAACAAATAGCCTGTTTGACGGATTTGTCTGGACCAAAATGACTGAAATTCTGCTTCATGGCAAAAACAGTCTCCATGTAAAATGCCAAAAGTTAGGGGCCAGATCCTGCTGGTCAGATGCTGCCCTCTCTGAGAAGCCCTGTGGCCCTGATCAGGCCAAGCCTGGTGAGCTTGGTTTCCTCATCTGTGAGACAGGGAACTTAGCACCTTCCTCCCAGCATCTGGGAGAAGGAAATGAGGTAAAGCACTATGTGAAGCCCTGATACAGTGCCCAGAGCCTTCTCCTGGGCTCTGGGCCCCACATGCCCTCCCTGCTCCCGCCAACAGACGAGACTCCACCCTTCATGCCCCAAAGTCCAGGGACCATTCCCTGAAACGTTCTAAGCCTCCTTCTGCCAAGTCCTGCTCTTCCATGAAGAGGGCCGTCTGGGCACTGGGATGGAGGCTTGGAGCCTCAGGGATTGACTCTTCTGCAGTGCCAGTGGAGACAGGATCAAGAGCAAGAAGGCAGTGCCAGTGTATTGGGAACCAACGTTTGCTGGTTAAGGGCTGACCAGACGCCAAGCTTCTCCAGACATTTTATATTCTTTTCCTCCCTGACTCTGCACAAGATTTCTATCAAGGCTTCCATTTTACAGATGAGGAAACCAGTGCAAAGGGGTTGGGCTGCCTCGCCCCATGGGCTCTCGGAGCAGGCCCTGTGCTGGCCACGACCTGGGTGCCTGGGTGCCTGGGGGTCCCACCTGCCCTTGCCCCTGCCCTGAACGAGAAGCCTGCCTTGGACATGAGGACTCAGAAGGGGATAGTTTGTGTGGAGGAAGATCTAAACTGATAGAGTAGGAGGTGCGCCTTGTGTCTCACAAGATCGTGTCCTCGGCCCTGAGGAAGAGCTGTGCGATATACGCCTCCATACTTAGCACCTGCTGCTCACTGCATGGCAACTATGCACTGGCCACCTGGTCTAGTCTTTCTCATTTCATCCTCAAAATAACCTAGCATTACCCCCATTTTACAGGTAAGAAAGTTGAGGTTTTGAGCAGCTGGATGACTTGCCTAAGGCCCCAGACCCATAGTTTGAACCCAAAGCCTGTACCTTCATCCCTCTTTAATAATGCACCGGACACCTCAGCCTGGGGGTCTGTGTGGTCCATTGGTTCAGGTGGCTGTTGTCTCTCTCTGTGTTTCATGAGCAAGATCTGCCCCTGAGCCTCGCCTGGTGGTTTCCCACAAGGAGCCCGTTGTGTGCTGCGGGTACAACCCAGCCTTCAGGCACGTGGTCAGCTGCTCGGAAGCATCGGTGAGTACTGAAGCCTAGCCTTGGCAGCGGGGCATTTCAGTGAGCAGAGTGTTCCGGGGCCCGAGGAGAGAATGGGAGGCTCAAGTCCAGTCTACCCATCGGCAGGTGTTATCTGGACGCTCTTCAGCGCTCCGTCACGCCCTGCGAAGAGCGTGCTCTCCAGTGGCTTGTAGAGCGAGCTGTTCGGAAGGACCGTCCTGGCACCATGAAGCAGTATGACTTTGAGGTGACTCTCTGGTACAGTGTGGAATGATTGCTTCACCATCATCCACTGTACCTCTAATTCGCATTTGAGGGTACGGAGCATTCCACATCCACTTGGCCAAGTCCTTAATGAATGGCACAGTGTCTTGCCCTCAGGGCTCGTCCAATAAGGAAAGAGACAGTGATGCACACACCTGCCCTGGATCGTGCTGTCCTGTCCCTGAGCTAACGGGAGGGCTCTGCCCATGCACACACGCGTGACATGTATGTGTTCTGAAATCCTCCAAAGTGCCCAGGCTCCTGGTAGCACTTCAGTCACCCTGAGAATCACTGACCTGGCCCCGGAACTCCGCAGCCACGGCCTCTCTCCTGCCACCTTCCAGAGCCTGGCACCCTCAGCCCTTTGGGCTCACAGCCTGGGGTGCGTCACCACTCAGCCCCAGTCACGTCTTCACACTGTCCACGTCATTTCAGCTTTGTCATTTCAGAGGCACAGAATAGTCTTCTCTGCGTATGTCCTTGCTGAGGCTCCATTCCAGAGATTAAAAAGTGTAAAAAATAGACTACCTGGCCGGTTGGTCAAAACTGATTTACCATGACTCAGTCTCAATACGTCTAAAGGAAATTGAGTTCCTGCATGTTTTCGGCTCCTTCTCTTAAGGAGGTACCTACCTTCTATATCTGCCGGAAGCACCTGTGATGCCAGTTAAAGCCAGACTTTTTACCTTCTCAGCCTCCTGCTGGTACCTGCCCCTGTAGGGCTGTCTGCCCTTTTCCCGTCTCTGCCCTCAACTTGGCTGCTTCCTCTCCTTTTCCTGCACTTACCTTAGTGACTCTTCATGGTTCAGCTCAGGTCCTCGCTCCCCCTTGAAATGCTTCTTCACTGCTGAGCTAAGGCCGACGCCCCTTCTCCCTGCCCACGCAGTATTTTTACATTACCTCCTGAATCTCATGCTGGGCCAGGTTCTGCCTTTTCTCACGCCTCTCCAACAGTTCGGCAGGCAGCATGAGCGCAGGGATTGTGGCTCGGGCCTTCCCCTTCCCTCCCTCCGGGTCCGTCAAAGCCCTGCTTCTGCTTCCAGGCTCAGCACAGCTCTCAGCTCCTCTGAGAAACGTGCTGGCTCCCCGCCCACGTCCAGGCAGGATGAATGGTGCCCGTGCTTCTAATTCTATGGCAACACCGTGGGCCTTTCAATGCTATTATTTTTCATATGCATATCTCCCCTGGTGCTAGGTGGTAAATAGATGTTGGATTGAGATACAAACTCTCTCACAGTTATTACTGCATTAGGCACATGCTGGTATAAACTCTCCCAATACTTACAGAATTAAACTATTGATTTGAGTCTTAGCTCACCTTGCAGATGTGTCGGTGCATGAAATCTTTCTAACATCATTATGCTCATGACACATGCGAATGGATCTAAACCACTTTGCACACTTGATATTTGTGGGGGAGAGAATACAGCCCAAAGTCTTCATGAAGCCTGAGTCTACGAATACAACGTTGTCACAGCTTTTCCATTCAGTCCTCTAACCCCCTCTCCCTGAGCCCTGGAAAGTGCCAATCTACTTCCTGTCCCTATGAATTTGCTTATTCTAGAGAGTTCATACAAGTGAAATCATTCAATATTTGTCCCTTTATGTTTGAAAATATTATCACTTTGTATAATATTTTCAAGATTCAACCATGCTGTAGCATGTGTCAGAATTTTGTCCCTTTTTATGGCTGAATAATATTCCATTCTAGGTATAGACCACATTTTGTTTATCCATTCATCTGTTGATGGACACTTGGGTTGCTTCCACCTTTGGCAATTGTGAATAATGCCGCTATGAACATTGGTGTACAAGCATCTGTTCGTGTCCCTGTTTTCAATTCTTTGGAGTATATACCTAAGAGTGGAAATGCTGGGCCATATGGTAACTCTATGTTTTACTTTCTGATGAACCGCCAAACTGGTTTCCACAGCAGCTGCACCATTTTATATCCGCGCCAACCGTGCACGAGGGTTCCTATTTCTCCACCTTCTTATTATTTTCTGGGTTTTAAAAAAAATAATAGCCACCCTAGTGGGTGTGAGGTGGCATCTCATTGTGGTTTTGATTTGCGTTTCCTTTGCTTATTGGCCATTTGTATATCTTCTTTGGAGAAACATCTCTTCCAGGCCTATGCCCATTTTTTGAATTGGGTTGGTTGTCTTTTTGTTGTTGAGCACTCAACTCCCTTTAAAGGTGATTCACATTCAAAGGTTGCTCAAGGGACAGGGCTAAAGGAAAATAACCGGAGGACTGGAACCAGTTGGACTGAGTGGGATGTTAAGGCCAAGGGGTTCGAAGATACATTTCCCCAAAACAGGCCACCTTTGTCATTTAGCCTTGCTCCTGCAGTGAATAAATTCAATCTACACCTGTTTTCTCTGAGCCCAGGAGGGTCCAGAGATTTTTACCCTCTGATTTCTAAGTCTTCTAATCTTCTCACTTGTAAGCCAACTTGTATTGGAAATAAAATACTTTGGGCATAGCCTTTAATCTTTGATCCCTGTGACACTAGATTTCTAAATGCAAATTCCCTCCTATTAATAATTAATAGCAATGAATTTAATAGCCAGCATCTCTAGGTCACTTTTTTTTCACTTCCTGTTACAGGTGGTTAAAGTGTGGGACTTTGACTCAGGAAGACTGTTGTCTGAATTTATGGGGACTCATGGTGACGCCGGCATCTCTTGCCTGACCTTTGATTCCAGCGGGAGAAGGTAAACGCCTTGCCAGGATCTCTTACCGCTAGGTGGTGCGACCCCTGCCGCGCCCCCTAACGGGCGGCTCTCTCCTAGGCTGGTTACCGGGGGAAGAGACGGCTGCCTGAGAATCTGGAGCTACAGCAATGGCCATTGTCTGCACACCCTGAGGCATGGCAAGTCGCTTCCCCTCGAGGGTCCCCATAAAAAAAGACGCAAGTTCAGGCACTTGGAGTGAGGGTAGTAGTCGGATGAGACAAGCCTAGGATGCACATGGCAGCCCCACCTCCTTTTCCTCTGGTGCTCCCTTTACCAGTGGCTCTGAGCTTCTATTTGTTAGGGATGTGTTGTCCTCCACTGCCTGGTTCACGTCTGATTTCTTAAAAGAGCTAAACCTTTCCAAACATGTTAAACCTCGCATAAGTCAAAACCTAGATCAGCAAACTAAAGCAAGTCTTTTGTTGTTGTTGTTGTTTTCCAAAGCCCGCTAACTCCCTTCGTTCATTTGCGGTGTTGGGACTCGGTAAAATTTCCCCGATTCTGCCTTATAAAGCCCCTACAGAGAACCTAAGTGGCAAAGGTTTTCCGACTAGTAGAAAGGATAAATGAAGTCGAAGTAAAAAAAAAAAGACTCAAAATCAGGTGACTGAAGCCCTGAGCCTGCGGTGCCCCGTTCACTTCACCCCCTCCGCGAGTCCCAGACACTCATCCCAGGAGCTCCGGGTCATGGTCAGCATCTGCTTCCTCTTCCCAAAGCTAAGGGCAGAATCAGCCCCTTCGGGCAAAGAGGCTGACAGTAAATCACCAGTGCTCCCGCAGCTTGAAAGGCGCTGGCAGTGGCCTGAAAACTAAAAAGAAAGCCCTGCGGTCTCCCCCAGTCTCCAGTTAGATTAGGTCATTGTATGTAACCTGATTAAAGCTCCCATGAAGATACACTTCAATATAAAATGACAAAATTATTGCCTTTCTAGATAAAAAGCAAAGTGAAGTCTGTGACTGTGCCTACTTGGAGGTGAACCAAAATCGGTGAGTGATATTCAGCCTGCCTAAAAGGGGGGTTGGATTTAGTGGGGCGGCGTCTTTGACACAAAGTGTGTCCTGGAAGAGGACAGCAAGGCAATGAAGGGAATTTTCCAGAAGAATGGAGGTCTAGGCTCTTCTGGAATATGGGAAGGGATTCTCTGCACGTTTTGATAACTGTGTCATTAGAGAGCACTGTGTCTCCCCAAGTGCCTTACTGAGGAATAAATCAGGGACTGGAGAAGTTAAATTCAGCAGCAACCATAGGCGAAGAATAAAAATCCAATAAATCCATTCTCCCCTGAGCGCTAAGGGGGGAAAGCAGTTGCTGGTCACTTTCTGCTTGTGCCGGTGCGTCCATGGGTCACCTGTGCTCTCAGGAGCTGCACCTGGGGCCGTGGAATTACAGGGCCTTCCTTTGTGTATCCTTGGTCTTTTCTCACTGGGTTAAACAGGGACCCTAATTTATCAAATTGCATTTTATCTGGTTCTTCATAAAAAAACAGAAGAGATTATTTTCTTTCTCCTCTTCATTTATCAGAGGGGTAGTGAAATGGCAAAATTAAACCACAATATTAATTCAACGCAAAAATTAAACAGATGAAAGAGCTTAATGGTCGAAACGTAAACTTCTATTATTGTTCTAGGTATATCATAGCTGTTGGATGGGACAGAAGAATAAACGTCTATTTTGTAAGTGAAATGTGCAAAGTGACACTATTTCAAAATCCAGCTTGGGATCAATATCCTCTTCTCTCTCTGTCGAGGCTTTGCCTTTAAAGAATCGATGCTGGAGAGACTGTTTGTGTCTCTGCTCTCTGTTATGAGCCAGACCATGCTGGAGCCAGGAGAGTTCCTCCCTTCCCCCTTTCCTTTGACAAACCCTGTTACCTTGCTTGTTTTGTAGTTTCTTCCCCCGGTTTCTCTTTTACGGGAACAAGTGCTGGTTAGAGAAGCCGCCAGGGAAGTGAGGGCTTCCCTGGGAATCCAAACCAGACTGTGCCTTGGATACCTCCAGCCCTCCTCTGGTCCCTCCCGCCTGGCCGGTTCTCCTGGCTTTCGTTCGGGGTGGCAGCGCCCTCCCTCCCAGCGCGGACCCTCTCCACGCACCTTCACGTGCTTCACCCCAAATGAGCGTTAACCAGCCCCGACTGCCCAGCCCTTTAACCTTCCTCCTTCTCTCTCCTGCCTTGTCTTTATGCCCCAGTTCTTCTCTAAAAGGAAAGAGGAGATGAAATTCCATCCATGAGCAGTTCCCCAAACAGGGATTTTTTATGGCTTAGAAACGGGGCAGGGGTTCAGGTTGAAAGTGCTGACTACACCTGAGCTTTAAATCTTGTGGCATTTTATCTCCCCTGCCGGGGATTTCCGAATGTCTTTAAACATCCTAAGTCCTTTATCCGTTCCAAAGTGTGCTGTATGTCCCAGCCTAAGCCTTGCCTCCTCAGAATTATTTGAGAGATAACGACCTGAGAATGCTTGGCGTAGAATTTGTCCTCTGGTGCTCAAGGACGCCGGGCAGCGTGCCGCGGCCGTGAGTCTTGTCGGAAGGCAAGGCCGCGCGCAGACTGTCCCAGGAGAGCCTGTCAGTTGGCACCCGACTTGCTGAAATGCAGCCCCCAAACGTCAGGAGTGGATTGCTTTTTATCCCCGCTGGCACTAGGGGAATTTACTCTGACATTTCAAAACTCTGCATCACTCGTGGGGTGAAGGGAAGGGTTAGAAAGTGTGCCGAGCCCTTCTCTCTGAAGTGGCGAGCGTGTTGGCAGCTCGTTTGACTGCTGCTACAGCTTCTCCTGTTCGTCTCTGGACACAGGATGCACCGCGTGACTTTCGGCACTTCTGGGAGCCGCAGCCACACTGGCAGGATGACCTGGTGAGGCCCGGTTCTCCGTGGGGCTTGGTGAGGGTCCCCTTCTCTCCAGCTCGCCCTGAGTCTCCTCGGCCTGCCCAGGGCGGCACCCGGATCCCGGATGGGGTCCAGGCAGCCACGCCCTCTCCAGGAGACGTGGATGGCACCACGTTCAGGGCAGGGCGTGAGGCCACAGGACAGAGTCTTCGCTGCTCCCCAGGAGTCCACGGGGGAGGCGGAGTGCAGGGAGGCAGCGCAGGATGTGGGGGGATAAGCGCCCACTCCCTGCTTCTGCTGGGCGTGCAGTGCAGTGAGGACTCCGCGCTCCATCCTCCGCCGCTGGGGAGCCCTGGAGACAGCTCTCAGGCCACCTGCCTGCCAGGACATGGCAGCACGCAAGCACTCTGCGGCTTCCCGGGACTGAGCGATCAAGTGTCAAGAGGGGAAGGTCACATGCCCAGCCACCCACCACTGTCCCCCCAGCTTATGTCCCCGTAACTATCCCAAACAGTGCCCGTTGCTAGGCTCCAAACTCCATGAGGAGCAGCCTTGTCTGTCTTTTCACCGCAGTGGCCCAGGGCCCAGCACACCGCTTGGTCTGCAGCAGCCTCACAGCATTTTTCTCATGCAACAAGCATGCATTGAA